>CM076569.1:361391503-361476626 GCA_034641835.2 Pinus albicaulis
ACAATGATTTAATATGAAAATCCATATGATGGGGGAGTCTCTTCTTAAAATTAGACATATCAAAAGTAATCATGTTGAGGAGGTAAATCCCCTCTACAGACAAAGGCGATCCCTACTAGCCCAGATTGGGTCTAGCAATAATAAAACACACTACGGTGCAGGTTCCTAATCATAAATAAACCGACTTGCGAGGAAGGCTTACCTGGAATCCAACGCTGTCGTTTGTAGAAGAGGTGGTTCTCCCGTTCCTTTGCCCTGGCAGATCACAATCCTCACGATCTCCGTGGTCGGACACCTGCACATGCAAGAAACAACACAAACGCAAGCATAAAATCCATTATATACAACTATATGTCAGCCGAAGAGGACATAACTCATGAACATGATCAAGAACAAGAGTGGAACCATAACCAATAGTCGCTTAACATTAATGAGTCAAAAGAAGAATACAACCAAAGCTTCGACGTTGAATTCTCCTTTGGCGGGTCGCCAGCAAAACATGTCTCGATAAAGCCTGTCAAGGATGGGACAAGCCTCTCTCTCCGGATACTTGGCAATAGTCTCCTTGCTTGGATTTGGCCTTAGGGAATCAAGAAGGCTTTTGCAGCATGAAAGCTCTTGGGAACTTGGAGATTCTGGAACCAACTTGCTATGAAGATGGGAAAGCCTTTATAGGAGGAGGAAGGGAAGTTGGGATCCCTATAATTATGGGATTGGCCCTATCATCAAGGAAGCTTCCATGAGAGGTGGCAAACCACTTCCTCTCTATGGAAATCCGTAGCCAAACCACCCAACTCAAGATAGATATCAGTCCAGGAATTTGTTAGGATGAAACTTCCACCTCTTATTTTTAAAAAGCACCTCTTAATATGGTTGGCGCGGGTGCGGCTCTATGACAGAGCGCCAATTGGCGCGCCCTCTTTGGAGGATTTTCCCTCTTGGCGCGAGGGCCGAACTATGGAACCACGCCAATGGAAAAAGAGCTTTTTTTAGGGTTTTTTGCAGGGAGATGTCTTCAGGGAAATGAAAGATCATCTTCAAAGGGATGCAATGAAAGTATTTTCAAGTCTTGTCTCTGCTCACAGGTCACGGAATGAGCCCTCCAATGTGCGGGACGAGGATTGCAGGGATGGTGACAAATTACTGTGTAACAAATGCCCCCTAAAGCATGAGGCCCGAGAGAGAGAGAGGGGTGAAATGCTTTACGAGAACATGCCGACTGAAAACACTCCCATCGGAAAACCTGCGGAGCGAAGTACAACTGATGTCTCATATACATGATATATATGCGTGGTATGGGCGCAGCCATCCATAATAGAGTATACAATAATCGGGATCCAAGGCATGGACGCAACCATCCAGAGAGGATCGATAAATAGACTCAAGTATGGTCGCAGCCATCCAATCAGTGAGTCATGTAATAATAGTCCACAAAATCGCAACCTGGATTACAACAGACACAATCCAGGGTCTTGCGCTCCATCTCGACCCGAACAAAGTACAAGTTCAAGCACGCGAATATGTGAGCTGAAGTCGAACATGCAAGAACATCGTCTGATTACCAGCCAATGATGAAAGCTGTTAACAGATGCGAGAGGAACCACCAATAATGGCAATGGCTCTCAAGGTACTATAGGTACAATCTACGGCGTGCGAATCAATGAGCTGGTGGCGAACACCCGTAGAATCACTCGATCGGAGGCCAATGATGAAAACCTCACTTTGAATGCGACGAACTTGCCATTGAGGCATGCAGGCTCCAAGGTACCATAAGGGAATCTCTAGGTCAGCTTCCTGGATAATGATCTGAAGTCGACAGGAAGTGACCTTGATAGAAGGTGGGCCATAATGTTTCCCACATCATCGACACGAGATAGAGGAACATGATGTCTTTTGTGAATCAGGATCATATGAGAATCAGAGGAAGGTTGATACTTGCAAAGGTCAACTTCTCTTGAACATATTGGCGGCATGACAGTGGATTTGGCAGTATTTGACATCAAAATATCAAAGGTCATGATGACGAGGAAAAGAGCAGATGAGAGGTCAAAAGAGATCACCCAAACCCACGGAAGCAAGTGAAAAATGAGATGAGATGTCCCCAACCTGACACGAATGCAGACGAGTGCCATGTTCAAGAGCGACATGCTGCCGACGCGACAATGATGTTGGTTCCATTTTCCCCACCATTTCGGTGAGTACCTCTTTATTTTTACACAAGCTTGAAGAGGATACCATATGCTTGTCATATAAATTCGTCCTTCGGACAAATCCATCCTAGTACGTTTAACGAGCCCTAGGAAAGAGGAACTCGAATATCGTCATGATTGACAATTTCCGATGTCATTTAGGTTTAAAGAGTCTGACAAAGGAAGAACTCGACGTCTTTTCATGTTTAGAGAGTTTGAAAAGACAGCAGAAAAGTAAACTCCAGTGGTCCCTTTTCGTAAATAGTTCCTCAGATCTGAAAAGGTAGAAAACTATGTCTGAGAAAACCTCCTAGTCACGATAGGCTAGGGTATTCCTTTTTCGTAAATAATCTATCCCAGCCCGAAAAAGGAGTAAACGTATACTGGGTAGATGTCGTTTCGTAACCACTTTAACGAGATCAAAACGACAAGTGACTCGGCGATCTTTTCATGTTTAAAGAGTCAGAAAATAGCTGAAAGATGACTCCTCCTGGAGGAACGAGTGGTATAAAGGGTAGCAATTGGTTCCGGTAATGGTGGAACTGCTCAAAAAAATATAAAGGTCAAGAGGCTGGCTAACAAGACCACTCATCGCAGCGGTTCCTTAAGAATGGGTAAAACAACCAAGTGAAGGCATATGATCGGCCAAGCAGATAGTGATGATGGAATGAGAAAACCAAGGCTTATCTGGCAAATACAGGCTGATAAAATGGCAATCACAAGGGGTAAAATGGGGAAGGTTTCATTTTTACACAAGCTTGAAATCAGGAAACTCTGCTTGAAGTTGGTTTCATTTTTACACAAGCTTGAAACAAAGATAAACTATGCTTGAAACTGGTTTCATTTTTACACAAGCTTGAAATGGAATCAAACTATGCTTGAAAAATTAAGCATGCCCCCAGCATGGTGACTCAATTCAAGGTACATGCCCCCTAAGCTTCAGTCCATATGAAAGGCAGATGGAGTGAAGGTTCAAGTTACGAGATCTAAGAAATACTCGACTGGGATTTTACGAGATCTGATCAAATACTCGAATTGAAAAAGAACGTGTTTCATTATTTTAACGAGGTTGACACATTAAAAGAACTATCCTCAAGACACCTTGTTTCATGGTTTAAGGAGCTTGGCACAAGACAAGGAACTCTGCTCCGACAACCTTGTTTCATTTTTTAAGGAGCTTGACACAAGACAAGGAACTCTGCTCCGACAACCTTGTTTCATTTTTTAAGGAGCTTGACACAAGAAAGGAACCATGCTCTGACAACCTTGTTTCATTTTTTAAGGAGCTTGACACAAGACAAGGAAATCTGCTCCAACAACCTCATCATAATGAACAAGAAGTCATCGCTTCCAAGAGTTCCACTCCCGATGGAAGGAACACATCCTGGAAGTCTGGACCCAATGCCCCCAGCACCTAATGCATGACGGCATCATCACTGAGCATAGGCACAGGGTAGGTAGCCACATAGTTGACCTGTGGTGGGGCAGATACAACGGGTGGATAAAAACTAGGAAGGGATGATGGCGAGCCAGCTGCCACATCAGGACCAAAGAACGAAAGCTTATCAATGGTCACGATCCATCCTTTATGTGGAAAACAGACCACACGAAAAAGGGAGGAGACAAGTGCTCCCATGGCATAGGTGTAATCACGCCCCAAGAGAAAATTGAAATCCAAGGGGCCTGGAACAACCATCACGTCCATATGAATGGTTTTACCTCCCAAAGTAACAGGTAACCTTGGAAGGATCCCTAACGGTTGACTCGTTCTTCTGTTAAATTCCAACAGATTCTGCGTAACATGTGCAAGCAGCGGCGAACAGAAAGCTTGCCAAGTAGTTGAGGATAGAACACTAACAGACGCGCCTTCGTCTATAATGGTGCTGGGTACGACCAGACCAAAAGCCTGTATTGTGATCTCGAAAGGCACATAAGACGGAAGGCGATATCCTGAAAATCGATTCCAATCAAAGGAAGTGACTAAACTACTCGGAGGAGCTACCATCGAAGCAAGAAGGTCTTCCCCTGGTGTTACGAAAGAAGAAGGAGCATCCTCCATGACCTCCATCTCGAAGGTGGGAGGAGCGACCTCTGGGACCTCCATCACGGGAGGCGGAGGAGCAGCTTCTTGGGGTATAGGGACAGGAGAATCTTTCTCCAAGTCCAAAGAATATGAAGAAACAAGAAGAACCTGGGGGATGTGAGGTCCACTCTCGACGGAAAAGACCTGGTGCACTGCAGACGGGGCCAGCTCAACCGATCCCACGACCAATGGTTGGTCGGGAACGGATTCTTGAATTTGAATTTCCGGGGGAGCGGGATTGACCAAGGATGACTCTTGACCAATCGTAGGATCAGCTGGTGGAGGACTTAAAGACAACTGCTTATAACCAACCGGGAGGCATGGTGTAGAAACAGTTAAGTTGTCCAAAACTCGCTTGTCTTCATCCATATAAGGACAAAGGTGAATGGCATGGTACCCTTCACACAACTTACAGGGATTGGTAATCTTACCCTGCTTCTTAGGAGCCTTACCAGCAGTAGCTGAAGACGTGCCCCCAACCTGACTCCCAGAAGCCAAAGGCAACGGCAGACGACCGTTGGACCATACTTCGAGCACCTTGGGAATGCCGGGGCAATCTCGAAGAACATGGTCTCCCATGCACAACATGCAAGGGAATTTGACTTTCCGTGGAGGGTTGGGAGTTTTATCAAGAGGAGACTTCTTAGGCACAATAGCTGCAAAGCTAGCCTCTCCCTTATCAGACTTCTTCTTCTTTGTCTTCTTCTTCTTCTTCTTAGCCACCTGGTTACTCGAATCCAGACTTTCACCAGACGAAGTAGAAGATGAGGACGCAAAAATAGGAGAAGGGGAGAGGTCCACCTTGGAATCAACATGATGTTGTTCAGGCGGAGGAGACAGTTGAACAGAAGCCGGGACATTTGGAACCACAGAGGTTGAAAACAACCAAACAGACAACCCAACAGTTAACCCAGGAAGGGACAACGTTGCCATGTAAGGAGCACCAACATTCCCAAAAGGAGGAAAATGACCAGGATTCCCATCAGAGGGGATTCCTTGGTTGGTGAACTCCGAAAAAGTTTCCATCAGAAACGATCTTCAGAACAACACCCTAAGGAAACTAACTTTAACCAGGAATATTTCATGGGTAGTTAATTTTTATGACATTGAAACAAAACTCTACCGTTTCATCTTTTAGGAGTCGAGAAACAGGAAAAAGGTGACTCTATCACTTTCATATTGGAAACAAGCGTGAAAGGACAAGCGCTTGATGATCCTTTTCAAATTTAAAGAGTCAGAAAAGATCAAAATGACTACTCAGGAGTGCTAGGAAAAGGGTGTACCAAATAACCCTGAACTGCAATATACACCTTGGTTTCAAAATGAAAGAGAAATCAACCAAGGACTTAACGTACATGCAGGCAATCTCCCCAAATGTTGTGTCCGGTGTATCACGAGTATAAGGCGGCAGATTCGGCCTCCTATGGATAAAGGATAGAAACCTAGTGGGGTCTCCCTTTATATACGCGACGGTACGGGGAGCACAAGTCCGTACTAGCGCTGTCTAAAGCCAAGAGGCGAACGATAGCTACTAGGTTTAACGACGCCGGAACACGTCTCTAACCTAGACCTCTAAATTTTTCGTTAATGTTTCAATGCTTCCTTAAGTAAATTGAGTAAATTTTATGGTTGATCTTCAATTATGTTTCGGTTTCAAGGCCCTACCATATGTCATCTGAAAATCTCCTATATGCAGCTATATGAGAAAAGAAAACTTTTCAATTCGATGAATGCTATCTATTTAAGGGAAGAACTTTAGACAATGATGCAACAAACAACAACACTGAAAACGAAAACTTTCCAAACTAGATGACTTTCACTATCCAAAAGTAATTTCAAACATTCAACGATGCGAATAATGCAATGTAATCTATGCAAAATCCTCTTTTTCGAAAACTATGCAATTGTAATCTATGCACAATTTCCTTTTTCCTTTCAAATGATAAGAATGCACTCAATGCATTTTTCGATGAAATGAGAATCTACTTAATGCATGCTTTCAATGAAAGAGAATGCACTCAAAGTGATTTTTAGCTTTCAATCATTAAACAATGTGATCTAAGTTCAATGATAAATCTCAAGATACTTTTCAATGCAATGTGATCTAATGCATTTTAACAAAAATAACACTTTGAGATGAAAACTAAATAAACGCAAATCTTCTTAATGAAGGATGAATGCAAAAGAGATGTAAACAAACACTAATAATGCAATCGTTGTTTCAAACACTTTGTCACGAAATCCATCAAAAGGCGACAAGACATATGAGGTCAAACACAAAGAGGACTTCAAAAGCATGAGATCAAATCAAGGCATTCATTCCCTTTTACATCAAGCAATCATAGCAAGAAGACATCCCAAACAATGAGCAATGTAATCTATGCTCATACGAGGAAAAGACCAGAAGGGAAAGACACACTGGTGAAGGATTTAGGGAAAAAATCTCAATTTTCACACACCTGAAATTGGCTCGACTTGTACATTGACAACTAGCGCCAACTGGCGCGACTTGCACATTGACAACTAGCGCCAATGGCTAATTGGCGCGGGTTGCTAACTGACAACAAGCGCCAACGCCTAAAAATGAAAAAACAAAGAATTTATCCCAACCAAGACCAGACTCACCACTTCCAGCAGAATCTCCAAGACCCAAATGAACCATGTGATCTAGGCTCAAAGCGAGACAGACACAGATCAAGCTCAGAAATCTCAAAACAGAGTAAACCCTAGTACCTTACAGGGTTTGCATGACGGTAAGGTTGAAACTAGCGCCAGAATCGAATTGGCACGAGTAATACACTAGTAACTTGCGCCAATGGGCGCGACTGTGAAGCTGAAAAGCGCGCCACTCGAGTTTACCAGTCAAAAATAAAAAACAGCAATCCAACAAGCAGACCAATGATGATCAAGCTATCCAAAAGCCAAATTCACAGAAAGAACCAGCCCAAAAGAGCTGATCAAGCAAGGAGGATCAAGAATCAACCGAAAAGACAAGACAATGCTCAAAGTTGTTCAGTCCGTAAACTAAACCGGAGATTGACTGAAGCAGCTTTGATCTACTTTGCAATTGCAGAGCAAAATCGTTTCGAATGCTATCTGGCTAACTTCAGGCTCCATCTATAGCTCATAAAACGAACGACAAGCTGAGTCCCCAGCGGAGTCGCCAAATTGTTGTGGAGGTAAATCCCCTCTGCAGACAGAGGCGATCCCTACTAGCCCAGATCGGGTCTAGCAACAATCAAACACGCTACGGTGCAGGTTCCTAATCATAAATAAACCGACTTGCGAGGAAGGCTTACCTGGAATCCAACGTTTTCGTTTGTAGAAGAGGTGGTGCTCCCATTCCTTTGCCCTGGCAGATCACAATCCTCACAATCTCCATGGTCGGACACCTGCACATGCAAGAAACAACACAAACGCAAGCATAAAATCCAGTATATACAATTATATGTCAGTCGAAGAGGACATAACTCATGAACATGATAAAGAACAAGAGTGGAACCATAACCAATAATCGCTTAGTATTAATGAGTCAAAAAGAAGAATACAACCAAAGCTTCGACGCCGAATTCTCCTTTGGCGGGTCATCAGCAACACATGTCTCGATAAAGCCTGTCAAAGATGGGACAAGCCTCTCTCTCCGGATACTTGGCCATAGTCTCCTTGCTTGGATTTGGCCTTAGGGAATCAAGAAGGCTTTTGCAGCATGAAAGCTCTTGGGAACTTGGGGATTTTGGAACTAGCTTGCTATGGAGATGGGCAAGCCTTTATAGGAGGAGGAAGGGAAGTTGGGATCCCTATAATTATGGGATTGGCCCTATCATCAAGGAAGCTTCCATGAGAGGTGGCAAACCACTTCCTCTCTATGGAAATCCGTAGCCAAACCACCCAACTCAAGATAGATATCAATCCAGGAATTTGTTAGGATGAAACTTCCTCCTCTTATTTTTAGAAAACACCTCTTAATATGGTTGTCGCGGGTGCGGCTCTATGACAGAGCGCCAATTGGCGCGCCCTCTTTGGAGGATTTTCCCTCTTGGCGTGAGGGCCGAACTATGGAACCGCGCCAATGGAAAAAGAGCTTTTTTTAGGGTTTTTTGCAGGGAGATGTCTTCAGGGAAATGAAAGCTCATCTTCAGAGGGATGCAATGAAAGTATTTTCAAGTCTTGTCTCTGCTCACAGGTCAGGGAATGAGCCCTCCAATGTGCGGGACGGGGATTTCAGGGATGGTGACAAATTACTGTGTAACAAATCAGAAGAGAATTTTTCAGATCAATGGCCCCAATGGCAGTGAGCAAACCACTGCGCTGAGCTGGACAGGACTGGAGCACCTCTAAAGCCGACATAGCACAAGGACTCTACACTAGATCTTCCACAATAGAGTAGTTTTGGGTAGCCCTAGCATTTGGATTAATCGTCGAACGCTTAGTAGATGCTCTGGGCATCTGAGGCATAGACTCAATAGTAGGCCTTGTAATGTGAAGCGGCTCAGTAGTATCAGGAGTATCCTTAGCTTTCGAAGACTCTTCTCCGCCATAATCACGGGATCTCGTAGCAACATCCACGTGAGCATTCATCATGAATATGTTTGATGGTATTTCCCCTTCCTCGGTGCCCCCAGAGGAAGCCCCATGATTTTGATTTGCGCCAACAACTAGTTGTTGCCCTTGGGGAAAAGCGTTTGTCAACACAGCCTAGGAACTAGAAGAACCTTGCTGAGCTAACAAGCACTACGCATCCTGAATTTTAGGGCAAAGGTGCGTAAGATGGTCTCCAGTACATAACTTGCATGGAAACTTCACTTTCTTTTTATCCTTTGGACCCTCACCAACATGCTCGTTGGTTTTATTCGCATTACCCTTCCCATTCTTGCCCTTTTTCTTATTATTTCGTCCCTTCTTCTTCCCTTCAGATTGTTGATTTCCTTTGGGATCAGAAGCTTGGACAACATTTATCGACAAAGATTGGGAAGGCGATGACTCAGCAAGCACAGCCTGACCAGAAGGAGCAGATTGTATAGACAACTGCTGTAACTGAGTAAGCAAGTTAGCTGCACCACTATTGATCGACCCGATAAGTCCATCACCATGAGGACCAGGCTTAGTTTTGGATAAATATAATTTGGAGCGAGGAGCATTGGGAAAATATTTATGGAGGACCCCAGACTGACAATATATTAGTTCTAGCTGCTGGGCCTTAAAAATGGCCTGCTCCTCAGAAAATACCCCTGAGAGGGATACATATTTAGAAATGTCTGACTGCAAAGATTTCATAAACCATTCCAAAAGGAATTCTCCTGGAATATGAGCTTTAATAAGCCTCTTCCTTCTCCTCCATTCCTGAATATGGTCAGAAATGTGGGTTGCGTCATCTTGCTTAAAATTAGCTAGGAGTTCAATCCCAGCGTCATATCGGACAGGCAACTGGAAATGGTTTAGAAATGTAACAGCCAGTTCTCCAAATGTAGCAAAACTGCCCCCAGTTAGCTCAATATACCATTTGGCAACGTTTCCAGTTAGGGCGCGTTGAAACAATATCAACCTAATCGAATCATCGATCAGGGAGTTAGAAGAACACCATAAATGGAAAGTGGTGATGTGGTCAGCCAGATCCTCTCCATTCTTGCCTTCAAACTTTGGAATGTTTGAAGGTAGTTTGATCGAGACCGAAGGCCACCCCGGACTGTACCAAATCGGATCATTCTTCAATTTAGACAAATCTGGCAAGTTTAACGTTGCCAGAAAAGGTAAACGAGGCGGAGCCTGAGGATTCCATCCTTGATAGGATGAATTCCCAACATTCTGAAAAGAATACCCTGGATTTGATGAGGCACCAGGATGCCAGAAAGAACTCGTAGTAAAAGGAGAAGAACCTCCTCCCGACGCAGAGTTACCAAAGACCGGAACAGTTCCCCCGCCTGAAGTATTAAATGAAGAGGAAAGCCCCTGATAGGGGTTCCAGGCATTAAAAAGAGGGGAAAAAGTCCGATAAGCACTCGACGAAGGGAAAGAAGCATTCCCTTGGTGACCAGTGTAAAATTGATTCCCTGCCCCTGTTGTAGTGAATATAGGGTTCCAACCTGTAAAAGTAGTCGAACTCTGACCTCCAAACCAAGGGTTGAAACTCTGGGTCTGAGAAGTAAACGGAAAGGACCCTAAAGAAGGATTCAAACTAGGAATATGTCCAGTTCCGAAGGGGAACCCTTGAAAAGAAGCTGATCCACTAGCCATGGAAGACATGGGTGTAGATCCAGCTGCAGCAGCGGAAAAGGAAAAAGAAGGAATCCCACTAGTGGGCATTCCAAAACAAAAGGGACCAGATTGGGAAGCATGTGCTTGGGTGAAACCAGAGCCAAACATAGCAGTACTAGAAGCAATTGAAGATATAGCAATAGTGCCCCCTCCTTCAACAGAAGTAGGAGTCTGAATGCTTGCAGCACTCACAACAGAAGTTGCGTTCCCAGTCATGGCCATCGAAAGGTATGTATAATACGGAGGATCTTTCGGTCTCTCTGACTCAGGTCTGATGTATTCAACAACGAATGGATAATCAGGAGGAAGAGGAGATGGAAGTGACACAGAGGGTTCAGGTACTTCCTCTATTTGAACTTCTTCTTCCTGCGGAAATAAAACTCGCGAGGTGAGCGGAGCGCTCCTCTCGGAACCAACACCAGAATCAGCTACGAAACCTTCAGACCCTTGTGGAGGATCTCTCTCCACTATGTCAGATGCCACAGGGTGGTAACCACCTGATAAATCACTCCTACGCCTTCTTGAAGAAGGCTCTGGACTCTCGGGAGATAACCCCCGGATTCTCCTCGATCGACGAGGCGCTTGATCAGCCACTTTAATAGATTTTAATTAGACTCAAAAAGTATAAAGCTAGGCGAGCTAAGAGCAAAGAGCACTCACTACAAAAAATAATCCCTGAGATGCAATCAAGAAAATAGCTTTCAGGTATTTCCACTCCAGGTGATTAGGACCGGACACCAAAATACAAGAAAGCGAAATATAGGACCTCCCGAAAGTAGTCTGGGATAATTACGGCCTAGGCCTACTAGCGAAGGTAACATAAACAGTTACGCTAACCTCCTAACGACAGCCTTTGCCGCCACAAGTACCCAAGCTTCGCAAGGGCACCCCCCAGAAGTACTGCTGAAAGTGATGCGACGTCTGCCTCAGGTACCACGGGTATTCCCCCCCGCAGTCACCTATGTGGAACCTAGGAGTGGCAACTATGGGCACCAATCCGTGTCATAATCTGGGCGGAATGGTCTTGAGGTCATATTCAGCAAATCAGAGAGGGGGTTATCTCTCTTCTCAGCCTTCACTTCCCCTCGCGCTTGACCCTCTAGAGGAGAGCTTTCCCGGTCCACCTAACGGAGTTGGATTTCGCTCAATTAATCAACTTCTATTTTTTGTTTGAGCGACCTTGGAGAGTTAACTTTCCACTCACCTAATCCAAGGCCCTACAACCTAGCTAGTTGGTGTATGACACTTAGAAAACTTGCTAGTTGATTTTAAATTATATCGCTTATTTTAATCGGCTGTTATGTTAAGTCAAAGGGATATGAAAATGAAACTTGTGGTGTTTTGACGCAGAAAAGAAATTAATAAAAACCAAACTACATGCAAATGCAGTAATTGTCTTTCAATGAAAAGCAACTTCTACACAGGTTCTACGAGATTAAAAAAAAAAAAAAATGTTTTTCTTTTCAGATAACAAACTTCCCAATCACAAAAACTATGAAAATGACTAAATGCTTAAGTGCACCTGATGCAAATCACTAAGAGCATGCAAATTCTAAGATGAAAAATCTCCTAAAGCAGAGAGAAATTTCCCAAATATCCTTCAGTTTTATCTCTTTTTGGTTTTCCAGAAAGCTAGTTCCCAAAATCAGAAACTCTTAATATAAAGACACCAAAATTGCTTGAAAACAAGAGGAAGAAATCAATGACAATTCCTTTCCAAAATCAAGTCAAAATCCAAAGGCAAGAAATCTCAACAAAGCTTCAAAAGATATAATGAAACGAAAACAAAAATGCAAAAACAAAAGCAAACAACAAAAAAAAAATTTTTTTGAGCTTTTGAGTTTTATAAAAAGAAGAGCTCGAAAAGACCAAGAAAAACTATCAAATCCCAAGCCAAACAACACTGAATTTCAAGCAAAAACTTCAAAAACGCTCCAAATCTTATAGGGCTACTTAGTAGCAAGATTTATATGAGCAATAGAAGACAAGAAACTCAGCAACTCAGCCTAGAAGAATAGTACAACCTTGCAGCAAACAAAAACTTCAAAGAACCAAGAAAGACTCTTCAAAAATTGCAACAAGACCTAGTCAACTGAACTCAAGAAAACCAACCAAGAAATGGGAAAAATTCGAAGTGCAAAGCAAGACACAAAGGTAGGAAAGAGTAAATGAGTAGGAACTCTCTATTCTGATAAATCAAAACAGCCAAGAATCCCCAGGAAGAGATCTCGGTACTCGAACCAGAAATGCCAGCACAAGAAACAAGACTTGCCAAATAAGCTAGTTTTCAACTAAACAAGAGAGAGAAAAGACCAAAGACCACTTTATACAGAATCCAGAGGATAAAAAGACACTGCAAGAACAGGTCTCCACAAGCAGACAGGACTAAAAATCCAAGAAATCCAATATTTCAAAATCTACCCAGGTATACGCTACTTGACAGTTTGGAAACAAGCGTGCATACGCGACTGTGCTAAAGGAAACCCGCGTATACACGACTCCCTTTAGCAAAAAATGTGTGTATATGCATCTGTATTCAGACAAACCCGCGTATGAAAAGGTAAATAATAAAAAATAAAAAAGATCAAGCCTGGATAAGGAACCAGGGCTTCAGTCTGACTGAGAAAGAGTTAACTGGACTGGAAATAAAAGTTAAAACTGTTGGAAACCTATCAAACAGCTGAAACCACCCAACAGGGGAATCACAAAAATGCAATCCCCAGCGGAGGCGATAGTTCTGTTTCGGGGAAAATCACCCTAGAGGTTTGTTGGGTCAAAACCTCCACAGAGCAGGGCATGCCATTCAGAAGAACTCACACACAACCATACTTGAATGCAAAAAACTAGATAACAATGATAGCAGAACTCACCCGTAGTCCTACGTTCGATGTAGATCCCGCGGGATCCAAACCCCCAGAAACCTTTCTTCCTCCTTTAACCTGAAAAATAAGAAAGAACATGTACGGAAACCTAGTTGTACAGCATATAGTTCTCCTAAACGTTAGTGTAATCCATGTGAAATATGATATAAATGATAATAACTACTTAATAATCAATCTTTCCACATATACAAATAGATACTAACACAGAAGTTCAGGAACAAGATGGTTCTTCATTATTGTGAACAGCATGTACAGAAGTAAAGAGTGGAGAGATCACCTGAATCCTTCCACGATCTTCGAGCAGACTGTCGTCAGGATTCGTCCCGCCCTTGCCTCGCTAAGAAACTTTCAATACTTGTGCACTCGAGATGGCATATAAATGGATGAACATCTCTAGGAAACAAGGGTTTCCTGTATAAATCTGGGAAAGTGCAGGAGGCACGGGAAATCAGACTTGAATTAGGGATTCCAACAGAGTATAATGTCTATAAAATTTCTCTCTCCCTTAGGCCATGCACATGAGGGGCTTTTATACTCTCTCAAAGTAGTTTTAGTCAGTTGGAAATAGTTGGCCACGTACTGGGGTGGTTGAACTACTAGAGTAACCATCAACCCAGTCCAAAAATAGGGAATTTATATATTTTTTAATGGTTTTAATGGCATACGCGGAAAAGTACATGTGGACTCGCGTATACACGCGGAAAAGTCTGGGCATACCCGCATATGGGAATTTTAACACTGTTTTTTAGTGAATTTGTTCAAGTCTGTAGGAATGGGTGCTCAAAGCCATAAAGAAAATCATGAATCACCTGAGGGTGAAAAATGATGCTATAACAATAAGCCCAAAACTTGAACCAGATAACAAGGAAAAAACAGCTCAAACAAGCCTAAAAACAGAGCTAAAGAAAAGAGAAGGATGTGATTAGAACTTTCAGATCTTAAGCCTTCACCATTTTGATTTAATTTTCTGCAAATAATAATCTATGTGCAGCTTGTTTTTATGCCATAGATCAGCAACAAGTTAGACTGTTCAATCTTGGCTTGTATACTTTTAAATTTCTGTTTTAGAAATTAGTGAATAAAAATATGTTAGACAGTTTAATCCTAACAGATAGTAGTTAGGTAGAGAAGCTTATGAACTCAACTGTTTAATCTGAGTTCAGGAAGAAATAAGAAGTAGACTTAGATTAGTTTTTGCTTTCAAAAGAATAAAACGCTTGTAAAAAGAGTTTGCCAATCCAAATGCACTCTCATAGAAGAAAAAATGTTAGATCAATAGGATTGGGTAGGTAGAAAGCTTGTTTGATAGAGTTCCATTGTTTTTCATGGCTGCTAGCATTATCAGAATAGAAGAAGATCATCCAAGTGAAGAAATTTGTAGCCCAATGGATGAGGCATTGATCAACCCCCCAGAGAATACAAGTCTGAAGTCCTTGACACTTTCAAGAAAGTGCCATCCCCATGTGGAGCCACTGTTAGCCACCTATAAAATTTGTCATATCAAATGGTGGTGAAATCATTTTTTGAAAGCCTTCAAGAAACAATTTTACAGCCAAATTGTTAGTTCTTGAAGTCTTATGAAGATGACTTATCCTTGAGCTAATCTTCACTACTGTTTCCCTCTCAATTCTGAAAATCCGTTGTTTTCCTGAAGAAAAGACTGCTGCAAAAACTCCATTTTTTCCCTCATTTTTCCCCTCCTTTCACTCATAATTAACCTCCATTTTACCCCTCATTCCCTTGAAATTCCCTTTAAACCTTTGAAAATTCCCTTTAAAGGCTTAAAAAAACCCTTTTTCCCCTTCTACCAAAAGCCAAAAACGCCTTGAAAATCTGTTATTTTGGCCTAAAAACCCCATTTTTGGACTAAGGCCATAAGCCCCTTTAGCCTTAGCCCCCAGCCCCTTTACCTGCATAAGTCCCGAGGCGGTGACCTACCGTTAAACACCATCTCACCATCGCAATCGGGACATTCCTCTTTCCTTATCCGCATTCCGCTTTCAATAAGTTCCAATGTGATTAAGCACTTTCTCTTCTAAACCCTAATCCATTGTTTCCTTTATAAAACCAAGAGCCCCGCAATTGGGCGCTAAAACATAAAAAGACTTGGAAAAAAACCTTTTTTCTCCTTTGAAATTCATTAAAAACCCACTTTCCTATGTTTTTCTTAAAACCCGTCAGTTCGTTGTTTTGACAAAAATCAACCGTTGATCTACTCCCCGATCGACGATCGTCGGAAACTCGCATCAGAGTCAAACAAACAAATCCTTTGTTTGTTCCCTTCAGATATTCCGATGCGATTAGGCCTTAAGCCCTTCGGCTAAGCCCCTAAACCACTTCCCCACTATGCGACCCGGCACCGAAACCATGCGCTAAGGCCCAAGGCGCTTATCGCAATCGGGACTTCAAGAAAGTCCATTTCCCTTTGTTTATTGCTTTCTTCCGATGTGAAAAAATACTGTTCAATCGAACCTCGCCACGATTTGAGACATTGATCTTTTAAGATCTAATGGTCAGCGTTGGTTCCGCGTTTCCTCCTGCCGCATTCTCCACCATTGATCCGTTAAACCAATCAACGGCCCATCGCTAATCGCATAAGAGTGTTTGGATTGGGCATATTTTAATAGTTATTGCCCCCTCCAATTGGTCACCTCGCGATGGCTTCCCAACCGTTGATCTATTCCGCCAGGCCTAGATCCGACGGCCCACATCGCTCTGTTCATAAGCCCATCCTTCCACCTTCGGAATTCATAAGTAAATCTCCATTGTCGATCTGATCCTTAGATCAACAGCCCTCGTTCAAACACATCGAAAAAAATCATTTGTGCCTTTCCTCTCTCCCCCACCGATTGGCGACCCCTGATTGGATCTGGGCCGTCCATTCTTCTAATTCGACGGTCTAGATAAATCCTCTTTTCCCTTTGTTATTTCTCAAATCCTGCTATGTAAACTCTTCAGAAAATATCCGCCGTTGATCTCTGTAGATCAACGGCCTACATTGACCCATTCTCCGCTCGACCCCGCACCTCATGTTTTATTCATTTGACCCCAAGATTGGATCTGGGCCATTCATTCCACTCATCTGACGGTCCAGATTCAGCGTGATAGGCCCAACTCCTTTGGGTCCTACCTTTCTCCACATCAAATCTCCACCGTCCATTCCCTGATCTGATGGTCCAGGTTAAAACCACCTTGACCCTGCCCCACATCTTATCGCCCGTGCATCTATTCTGCATCACACTCTTCTCACGACCGTCCAATCTAAGGCCCCAGATCTGACGCCCAGCGCGTGGTTTCGCGTGATTTTAAGCCCGAAAGTTAACGTTTCAAAATTACGTAATGAGGGCAGTTTTAGAAGGCCATGTGTCAGCCAGTAATGCATATCGCATTCAAAAAGGTAAAACTGCCTTTCCTCCATTTTATCACGCAAAACCGGTGGTTTCTCCAACCGAAACCACCATTCCCATTCTCATTTCATTTTCTCAAAATAGATCTCCGCTGTTGATCTTTGATATCTAACGGCTCAAGTTTAATCTCGCCCTTAGTTCATCGCCCTCCACCCATCCTCCACAGAACTCCATCAATCAACCTCTGCCATTGATCTCCATGGACTAATCTAATCCGACAGCCCAGGATTGTTCAGAAACCGCAATTTTCATTTTAATGCTCTTTCCTCCACCAAAGGTTTTTCATCCATTTTCCTTCGCATTTTCGTCTATTTCATTATAACATAGCCCCTTCGCATTATATATCTTCGGTTGATCTCGACCGTTGATCAACATACATCGACAGCTCAGACTTAATCTTTCATTGACCCCTCCAACCGCCTCTCCTTTTTAACCTCTGTAGGCAATCCCCGTCGTTTAATGCTTTCATCCAACGGCTGCGCTCTAAACCTAAACCTTTGAAGTAGTTTTAAGCTTCCCCGCAGGATTTTTTCTAATTTTTCTTTGATTGTGCAGGTTTTAATAGTTTTTCAATTGTTTTAAAAGAAAATTGAAGGCTAGGGATGATGATCCCCCAGGCCTTTATTTATCAAAGAGATCGTTCCACAAGGTTTCCCATCAAAGTTTACCAGTGCCTTATGAACACTGGCAACATTATAAAAGCCCTCTATAACACCTACACATCAACAAGACACAACAAAGCTTAATCAAATAGAGAGTATCAGTGTTAAAGGATCCAGTCACAACAGAGATAAAGAATCGAAGATGGTTTACACAGTTTTGAGGGATTACGGCCTAAATTGACTATCTAAAGCCTAATCCATCCAATTAAACACAGTTTAAAGAACAGAAGACAAAATTCAGACCTAATTATTCCTATAACACAGATCAGAAGCAAATTAGCTATGTTTTAGGTAAAAACAATAATATCTATCAGTCCGAGAAAGCCTTCACTGCCACATCAGAGGCTAATTGAATCCTCTCAGCTGCCAAAAGACACTTGCAGCCTCAAAGCATTCAAAGGAGGCAGATTTATTGCCTCAGTCAGTGATATTTGCCTCAATACAACTGAACAGTTAGTTCAGCCAAAGGAACTTATTGTAAACTGTTAGCAGAGTTATTACAAAGATGAGAAAGAGTTCTAAAGTCAACAAACTCTGCTAAGAAGATCGAACACTTAATACAAACCCATTAATACAGAGGAAATATCTATAATCTTCTCCATTGAGCCCCTAAGCATTAAACTATATTAATTGAACATATAGATCTTTTCTCTCATCCACCTACTCATTTTCCTATAAAATCTTCTTTAAGAGCACATTGTAAAGCGTTGGTTGCTAGACTTTGATATAATACTTGTGCTCGAAACTTTATACATGTAAATAGTGTTCAGAGGCTCTTGAAGCTCTGTTTGTGATCAAATAAGTTAGGCTAAGAAGAGAATATGATTGTTGCACTGAAACATTGGACTTGAAGAAAGTAACTGGATTGACATCAATATACAAGCTGATTCTTGGGATCCTAGTCTATATCACTGGTGAAGTGCTTCTTTCTGTGTTATTTTTTTCCTTTCGTGTATGCCACTTTGTCCACTTATTCTCTGATAAATAACAACAAGCATAGAGTTAGGATTTACCGTTTACAGTACCCTTCTCTGACTGATAAGCTTTATCTCAATGTTTTCCTCCAAATTGTGTGTTTAAGAAGGTCTTAATTTAAGTGTAAACATTATCAAGGAATGTTGGTTTGCCCTTGTCTTGATGTGCAAAGCTTGAAAAGAAGTTCTTGAATGATATTTTCATTACATACTTAGTAAATTTAGACTAGAAAAGTTTATGGTTTGCCCTGTCTTCTAGTTTCTTTCTCCAAAGGTAGTTCTGAAAGTTTCCCTAAGAGTATGCTAAAAGCAGTTTAGATTTAAAAGTATCTTATCTGATCTTAGGCTGCACTTTGTTTTTCTTATCTTTTTTCATCCCTTCTGAAAGTAATTATGTGGATTACTAGATTGTTTGTCGGTTAAGTTAGTTTAAATACAAGCTTGTCCAAAGAAGTCTATGGTAAGCCCTATCCTTTGGTTGGTTTTAAACAGTTACTTAAAAGGCTTTTCTTGTTTGGAAAGACTGATAAATCCTAGTTGAAATTATTTTCTTTTTCCACCCATTCAACACTTTTATTGTTCCATTCCATCATTTTATCCAAAAATATCTTGTGATATAGATGACTTTCCCCTTGGACCACTCTTGAAATTGTTGCACAATTTAAACCCTTTTATGAATCCATAGCCCAATGGACTAAAAACCAGCGTCATATCTATCATATTAGCCAAATCTTGTTCTGATTGCTTATACCTTCACCCCTTTGAAACTCTTTCATTTTAGGACTTTCAACTCAATTAAAAAATCATACTCAACCATCCAAAACCAAACAAAAACCCTTGTTCTTAATAACTAGCCTAATATCATACCCAAAAGCCTTAAAGACAAATCAATCTTTTCACTTATAGAGAGATCCCTCTCTGGATTCAGGAGGGCTAGATCCTAGAATCCCAAATTGGTTTCAATGTCCTCTCCACAGCTTTAGTCTCACCAATATGCTATAATTACGGGGAAATAACACAATGTGAGTTACCTCCCAACAGGGCAACTCCTGAAAATGTTCCTCCACCTTGAGCTCCGGAAATGAGGGTGGGCTGAAAATCTGAATATGGTAAGCATCATAGCCTACCCCACGCTATCTTCCTCTCCACTTAAGATAAGTGTATAGTGTGTGCTGATCTTGGGTTGCAATGGAATTTCCCTTAAGTGGAAAAATGAAGAACAATCCTTCATGGATCTCCGCTCCAACATTAAAGAACAAGTTGGCCCAAAATAATTCATCCATGATGAATTGGACATAGTCATCATAGAGTATCCAAATGAGAAGTTTGCTGAAGGTTTTACATGATGATGCATGATACAAACAATGTCTCAAGAGGACACAACGTAGTCTCATCCACTACAACTTCAGAAAATAGCATGGCAAGTAATATACAAAAATCATCACATCTACTAATGAATAGTAAATGGCTGAATGTGTCAACAGTACATGATCAAACACTTGCCCATGGTTATACAATGGATGGCTATCAAACTCATGGCCCACCCCAAAAGAGAACAAATATGTGGTTGTGGTGGCCATATCTCCTCTCATGCTCCCATTAGAACATGTAGTGCAGAAAATGTGGGAATTTTCTCCCCTTGAGGACACATCCAACTCATGTGTCAATCTCCCAATCATGCTTTCAACAAGAACAGATACAATATCAGCAAAGGAAATCATGATCAGCATCAAAATGAAGGGCATACTGATTGCTTCATGTGGTGCTTGAAGATACCAATAGTCTCCCAAGTATGTACAACGCAGTTTTACCAACTGCTGCTTCAAAAAATTACAAGGAAAAATGTTTTTTGATGCATAGTTAATCATGTATGTCATCATATGGAAAATAGTTGGATATAGAAACTGAATATACATGTAATGAGAAAACATTTTCCCAAGGCGACATAAAATATGGCTGCCTCCATCATATAGGTTGGCCCAACATTGATCATGGAGCATGTGAAAAGCTTGCCTTCTTGTGAAGCAATGCACTACATAGTAATGGTACGAGTATGCAAATCAATAAATGTAAAAACAGATTTCTTAACATATGCTAGAAGTAAGATGATACATGGATCCATGAGTGAGTCCTTCATAGTTCTTTGGCATGCTATGAAGAGGAATGAACCATGTGCTGCAAGAAGATCCTCCTTCTTATGCTTGGAAGGCCAAGTCGAGAAGAATATGTCATAATAATAGATGTCTCCATCCACTACCCCATCATTTTCACCTCCTCTTTGTTCACCAAGTGCATCCAATGTGAAGTGATCCTGGGGACACTCCATCCGTAAGTCCCTTCTCCAAAGTGAGAGCACTGTGAGCTCATGTAAATAGGCTCCTGTCAATATAAAGCTCTGTTCTTTGACATGCTCCTTGTCAAAGACTCCTCTAGCAATGTTGCTGCAAATATGGAATACCTTCCAAGATGGAAGTAATTCCTGATCACAAAAGGCCAAGGAGTAGCCCCTTTGCACCATGATAGTGCCATCTCCTACTCCTGCAACATCATACAATATGTGAGAGCAAATTTTCCCTTTCTCTCTCAAGTACAACACAAGCAACCAAAGTGCTCACTACCTCCTTATGCTCCCATCATACAACTCATGTGATGAAGACACAATGAGTGATATGGATGTCACATCATCACCATGCATCCATACTCCTTGCTACCCAATGATGCAAGCATCCTGCCACCTCTTCTCCATCCCCATCCCCTTTGGAAGAGGATATGCCAAGTGATGGCCAAACTCCTTCAAGAGGAGCCAACGCAACCAAGCCTCTTGCTGCCCAGTATCATATAATTGCAAGTAGCTTTCTAGCTTGTTTCTCATCAACCACATCCACTCAATCACTTGTGGATGTCTCCTCCTTTCCTTTCCCTTGGTACTCCTCTCATGAGGGCTACCCTTCTCCCAAACCAAATCTCTCCCTTTGCATTTCATGAAAGTTTGAAATGCAACTCTTTGGAAACCTCCTAGAGAAGATCTCTCACCCATGACTATGTTGAATCCATAAGGATCCAAATGTGATGAAGGTAACATCTCCTCCCCATCATTGTTTGACAGTGCTATTAATCTCTCCAAGGATGTAGTGGTTGTCTCATACTCCAACTTAAGGATGGTTTCATGGTTTTTCATAGGAGTGTCATGGTTTGTTTCATCCTCCAAAAGTCCACACTCCAACCTCAAAGGTTGTGTGCAACTGAACAAAGATGTATGAGGATGATGGTTCATCTCCTCCTTGAACCATTTGCACAGGATAGTGCAATCATGTTGCTCTAGATCATCAATGTGTGTTGATTCTTGGTAAATGAATTTCCACATTCCTCTAAATGATTTGTAGAAATAGAAGGTGGAACTTCAATCATACCTTGGTGGAATTTGGGGTCTTCTTGTATGGCTGCAATAGTTTTCTCCTCCAATGCAATGGCTGCCTCATTTGTAGAAGGTTGCTCTCCCAAGGCTGTGATAGTGTTGGTACAAGTCTCCTCCCATGATGGTGTGAGCCCCTTCTCCTTTGTTCTTTCTCCATCAAAGGTTTTGATCAACCTTTGAGTGAACTCTGCAAAAGTTTTCACCCTTGCATGGCTCAAGTGACTGAACCAATAGACATAGGCTTCACCCTCCAAGTGCAGCGCTGCAACTTCTATTACCTACCTCTCTACCACTGGATGTAGTAGGAATAATGCCTCAAGCTTTCTTGCCCAAGCTCTTGCTATAGTTGACCCATCAAATGTGGACAATATGAATCTATTTCCTTTGATCTCCCTTTTGCTGCAGGGCCTCCTCTCCTCCTTCAGCTGAATAAACTGTGGGAGAGCTAGAGTCTCCTTGAAGGCTCTAGAATGAGATTTTTATTCACCCAGGCATTGACTTAGAACCTAATGATCCAAGTGTCTTCCATGCTTGTCTTCTTCTTCTTCATGAGAATAGTAAGTGCATGGTCCTTCCTCTTATTTTTGCTCGTCATCTTTGGAGAGGCTCTTCTTAGTCTTGAAAAATGATGAGAGTAATCTCATATTCTTCATCATTTTGATCTTCTTCTATCTTTTTGGGCTGAAACTCACAGGCTGAGCTAAGAAAGATGCTTTGATACCACTGTAATATCCCTAAATGGGATTGCTCAGCAAGGCATGCCTGAAAAACCCATTTTTCAGGAATGACTACTATAGGATTTGAAACCAAGACCTGGATCCCTTAATTCAATGTATCTAAGACTAAAATCCAAGATGAGGCTCAAAATAAAACACTCTAGGAAGGTTAAACAGGTTTCCCACACCTAGTTGTCTTGATAAAGTGCCCAATGAAGGGACTGTAGCAATGTATAAAAAAAAATATAGAGCAACAACGTTATTTTTATGAGCCCAAATACATGAATATGGATATAGCAAAAAAATTATGTTATAGCAGTAAAGTGAGTACAAATCCTTGAGGAAACAATCACTCAAGCAAGGCAATGCAAGCCTTAACAACACATGTACAAGGAAATGAAGAATACTGCTACATAAGAAAAACCCCAGGCTATGTCAGCACAGTATATTATGGAGAACTACTGAAAAATGATGTTAATACATGGATATAGAAATGCATAGCTCAAAATAGAAGGGGAAGCAAGATCTCAACCCCTGGAAACAACAATACAACAATCCTTAGAAGGATTGGCTGAAATATACACAAAATGGAAAAATTGCAGAAATGTCAAAGTTGCAATAGTAGCTGCAAATCAAGAACTAGAACTGGATGGAGATGGCTGAAGATGATGCACAATATGAATATACCTCCTCCAATGTATCTTCCAAGTGAAAGGCTGATCCTATCATTGAAGATCTTACCCTCCAATCAACACTGCAAATCCTCACTGCAAATGCACTCTGAAAGTAAAACAGTCACTGAGGGATACTGCGCTGTAGGTGGAATAGAATGTGTTGGCCAAGTGCCAAGATTTTTAATATGCTTTGAAACCTTCCTCAATATCCTTTCAAAGGAATTGAAGCTCCCTCCTCTGAAAAATAGCTCCGAAAAAGGTGTTGTGGAATCTCCATTGCAACATCCTGCAACACAACGTTATACTTCAGCAGAAATAATGTTGTAGCTGAAGGAGGTGGCTTTTCCTTGAACCTGAATGTGGAGAGATGAAGTAAAATCCCTCAAGAGACCTCTCAAGAAGGAGAAGGAATCCTAAACAGGAATTCCTTGTGCTAAACAACACTGCAACTCTGCTAAACAACAGGAGATTGCAAATAGTCTAAGCAGACAAGAAATAAATAATCATAAGCATGTATAACAATGGCTGCCTTGCCCTCCTTTTAAACAAATTCAAGCTCCCTCTCCATGGGTCCCACTCATTAGGGTTTCCTTCACCAAGGAAACTTCCCTCTTTCACTGCGCTGTCCCACAAGATGATCTCCACCTCCTATCACTTCGTTGTTTGACTTGGTCAAACTTGACCTTATCTTCATGGAAATGTCCTCTTTCACTCATGAGGGTGTGAAATCTAGCTCCACTGATGATCCCCTCTCATACTAAGAGGTATTTTATTCCTATTTCTGAAATCTATGGGCATCCTTACCCATTTATTCATCTCCTAAGTGCAAACAGCCAAAATTAATATTCCGTTTAGCAGCATGCTAAAAGTACAATATTACAGAGGTCCACAGGGTAGTGCCATGAGTCTACTGAAATGATCACATCTTATAATTTCCCTATTGGTTTAATTATGGATCTGTTTGCAATTTCTAGGATAGTAGGGGTTGTTTTAATGTTTTCAAGTCCTAATATGTTCATTGTTTTAGCAGTAATAATGTTAATTCCTGCTCTGAAATCCACCAGCACGTTTGGGATTTCCACCCCATTAATATGTACTGTTAGAATTGCGTTCCCTGGGTCTTCGTATTTTACAGGCTTGATTTTTCCTAACATGATATCGGATATTCTACCCACCGCATGAATGGTCAATGGATCCTTAGGTTTCCTCTGTGGTTTCTTTGAGCAGTCTTCTTTCAAAGTTTTTGGGTATATAGGTACATCCCTCATAGCTTGTAACAAGGGTATCTTAACAAAGAGATTCTGCAATTTCCCTAAGAAGTCAAATTCTGCTTGAGGGTTTGGTTTGCTCAAGGCCAATCTTTCAGGATATGGAGGGGAAGTTAAATGACCTTCATTAGAGACAACTTGGGAGGGTGTCTAATTGATTATGTTTTCTTTTGAATTCTTACTAACTATTTCTTGTTCTGGTTCTATATCTCCACCATCAAATTGCTCTGTGATAATGGGATAAGTAGGTGCATTTACTATCCGGCCAGACCGCAAATTTATTTCATTGAGCCCCGTGGTAGAAATGTTGTAAGATGGCAGGTTCAGGGTGTCTGTTTATTGGACCCCTTTGTTATTCGGGTTTGGGTTAGGCTGGATAGGAAGCTGAGGTTTAATGGCTAGGTTTCCTGGGGGTACATTAGAAGGCAACTGAAGTTTTTTTTGAGGAATAGGCTGAGGAAAATGCCCAGTGGAAGGGGGTCCACACCAGGTATGATTCCATGAAGGATTCGGACTGGCTTGAGGAACCCATTGTTGCCAAGGGGGATACTAATATTGAGGCCACATGGCTGAAAATGGTGCAGAGTGGGGGGCCATACTAAAATTGTTAAAGTACTGGGATGGGTAATGAAACATACCTAGATTCACCACCGGTGGTCGAGGTTTCCATGGCTTCCTCTGTCCCATAAAATACGGCTGGTCCATACTTCTTTCTTCACTTGCTCCTTGAAAAAATACTTTCAGCCCGGGCAAGGAAGGACATGCACTGGTCATGTGAGTTTGTTCGTAGATCGTACAGGCTTCCACTGTGTTCAGCGGGCACTCCTTCAAAGGGTGTCACTTTTTTCACTGAGCACAGAATATGGCCATGGTTTTTTCCAACTCCATCTGCTTATGTATTTCCTATAGAATGTCCATTTGGGCTGATAGCATGCTCAGAATATCGGTCCTCAAATTTTCCAGTAGATTTCAAATCTCTGCTTTTGTGACCCCTCCACCAGAAATCTTTGATGACCGTATCTCCTACCCACTTCTTGCAGCCCCCCGTGAACACTTGATACAGTAATCACAGATACTTTCGAATTTTTCCTTCAAAATATCCCATTTTCCCACTATATTCAGAAGTTGTGGAGAGTCTTCCCTAAGTGCTCTAAGAAGAATGATCTTTAAAATGTCCTTGTCCAGGTCACTGTGTCCAGGCCTCTGCAATATGTATTTAAATCGCTCTACACAGCCCTCCATATTTTCATCCTCTTTCTGTGCAAATCTAATAATTTCTTCCTTAATGTCATGGGACTTACAATAATCTTGGTACTTATATAAGAAATCTTCTTTCATTCCTTCCCATGAGGTAATCGTACTCCCTCCTAGACCCATAAACCACCTCAAGGTTGTTCCCTTTAGGGTAGCAAGAAATATCTTTAATTTTTGGGCATCGGTAATATAGTCATATCTGCGGAAAACAATATCAAACTCAAAAATGAATGTATCAGGGTCTTCCAAAGAGAGCCCATGAAAACTAAGCAAGGCTGTCAAAGGTATGGGTCTCATTGGTGCATCACCTATAATGTTTCCTATAGGAAAATCAAAGGAGGAACTTACAAGTGCCATAAATAATTTCCAATACTCACTTGGAATTTCGATTGGTTTCGTAGCCAATACCTGGAGTGATTCAACCGAAGAAGGTCGCACTGCACTCCCTTGGTCCCTTGGTGACTCAAAGTCCTTCAAAAATTCCTTTACCGGATTAGAATCACTTAATTCAGCAACGGGAATTTTTACAGTGCTGCCTTAGTATCTTGGGGACGAAAACCCTTTTTGAGGTTCTTCTTCCTAGTTAGAGTTGCTCAATTCTTCTGATCCCTTGCTTTCCACTTCTTCCCCTTCTACTGCTGATAAGGATATCTCCTCCACTGATACCTTGTTTATTAAATCTTCTACTATAGAAAGAACACCTTCTGGTACCATGGGTGGCACTAGTTTCTCCACTGACTGCCCTTCTTACTTCATCTGAACCCTAACCCTTACAGTAGCATGAGATGATGCCTCAAATCTAGATTTTTCAATAATTTCCTGAATGTACGTCTTCCTTCCCAAATCCTTCCATTTCTTTAGGGATCTTCCTCTACCCCTCTTATTCGGATCTTTGTTCGTACAAATTGTGAAGGGGGTTCGTCAAAGAAAATCAGTCAATCGCTCAGGACCCGAAGTAGGACAGATAACTTCCTCCCCATGATGAGAGGAAGGATTCACAAGAAACAAGACAAAAAGAAAAAGAAAAATCGAAGTTCAAGACCTGAAGCAGAGTAATAGCATACTCTCCCCAGGACGATAAATTGGCCCCTAGAAGAAAACAACATAAATTAAAAACAGAAAGAATGGACTATGCCCAGGACTTAGGGAAAGATTTTACAAAACACCTTCCCCAAGATGAGGGATTAAATTTTCTTTTTACAGAAAACCAAATAAAAAGAAACAGGGAAGAAAGAAAGCAAATAGAAAACATAAAGCACTTACGCTCGGGACTTGAAGCTGGGAAATAAATTCCCACTTCAAGACAAGAGATCGACCCTGAGATTTGTTGCAAAACCTGTTCTTGCACCTGTTATCCTTCCCCGGCAACGACGCCGAAATGTTGGTGTCCGGATATGAAAAAAATTCAACCCTTTCTTCCACATAAATTATCAACTCGAGACGTTAGTTATTTCAAGACTAACGGCAAGGTATATACAAATACAAGAACATGGTCTGTTGTAAATCAAAAGTTTAATCTATAACACATAAGTCATTGTAACAACGATAAAATAAACTGCATAAATAAAAGGCATCTATAGCAATTAAACGTGACTGTAACAACAATAAAGAATCACAATAAGCCACAATGCTGCAAGGAAAGAAAGAAAACGCAGCACCTGATCAGAAGAGTGGGCCCAACTCTCTGATCAGGGCTGCAGTGAGCTCACAAATTATAGGAGAAACAACAAGCTGATGTGCATTCAATTAGTGATAAAGTAAATTCATTACAAAGTTTGTATGTCCAAGGGCTTAACCCCGATTCACAGCCTGCAGGCTTCTTTATACAATTATCTTGAAAACCCTGATCCCTCTCAACAACTTCATTGTTACAAAAATACATTCTGTTACAATGGCAACCAGATTTCCCAACAAGAAACCATAAAAGGCCTAAGATAGCGTTGATACATCCATGGCTGTCACACTGTAATAGCAAATAGGGAAGACGATGGAGATGATGGGATATGCCTTGAATCGTAGGCGCAACGCTCGTGTTTTAGCCAGATCTGAAGATATATCGAAGTTCGTATGTAGAAAGGTAAAACCTCCATGACAAATACATCATTAATCAAATATCACATGAGAGATAGGAAGAAGGGTTTTACCTCATGCGTTTTAAGAATAATAATGGTATAAAGAGATAGAAAAATAGGGTAAAATTGGAGAGGAAAGTATACAAATCTAGTATCCAACAAAAAGTACCCCCTTTTTTCTGAAGAGAATTAATGGGATAGGCCACCCTTGAAAATCCTTTAATAAAACATTGATAATATTCAGCTAACCACATGAAACATCTAATATCAGCAACATTCTTGGGAACATGCCACTCCATTATAGTCTTGATCTTTTTGGATCTACTGTTATACCCTCCCAAGTTATGACATGTCCCAAGTATTGACTTTGGTTATTCTAGAAATCACACTTGTTATACTTTGCATAGAGTAGATGTTCCCTTAAAATTTCCAAAACTATTTGTAAATGCCTCTTGTGATTTTATAGATTTTTCTAGTAGATAAGAACATCATTAATGAAAATCAATACAAAATTATCAAGTTATTGGTGAAATATACTATTCATAAGGCACATAAATGTTACTAGGTCATTAGTGAGTCCAAAGGGTAAAACTACGAACTCATAATTCCCATAGAAAGTTGTGAAAGTTATCTTACATATATCCTTCTCCTTTATTTTGATTTGATGATACCTAAAATATAAGTCAATCTTCAAGAATACGGTAGCACCCTTTACTTGATTGAATAGATCATCAATTTTTGGAAGTGGATATTTATTCTTAACACTTAGTTTGTTTACCTATTTATAATCAATTCACAATCGTAGGGTACCATACTTCTTTCTAACGAATAGTACAGGGGCTCCCAGACGCGACACACTAGGGTGGATATATTTTTTATCCAACAACTCATATAACTTTTTTTTTAATTATATTAAATTTGTTATACTCATACGATATGGTGCTTTGGATACTAGAGAAGATCCCTATTGTGGCTAGTTTTAAATTTCTTTGTATGTTGTACATAGGAGATTGTGTATTTTGAAAATTAACATATATATAGATGCACAAAATGAAATTTTGAAAAAAATCACTAAGAGATATTTGAAGATAATGTGTCAGATAGGGGGACCACTTTGGCATGTTAGGTTAAAAGATGAGAAATTTAATTTTAGGATGCCGCCAATTGAAAAGCCTTCCTGCAATGGAATGTGAGTGGAGTCACAAAGTAATCAGAGGTTAACCGATGGGTGCCTCCGCTAGAAGCTTTGACCCCCACTATTTTATCGGAATGAGTGGCCCATGTCATCTGTGGGGGAACTGCTCTGTGATTGAGCTCATACTGTGGAGTCCCCCCGCAGTGACGACAGCTTGACAACAGCTGATGGACCCCATGATTCTAGCAAGCGAGCCAAGTCACCTTCCAATTCATCATTCACATCACCTCCAACTATCTTGTCAATCAATCACCATTTAATTCATTTCCGTATGATTTTCTCCCACCCATTCATTTTCTTTCACTATAAAAGGGATGTTTGTCCTGATTTCCATCCACGTATTCCTCCCGAACAACTTAAGTCTTCCAATTTTCATACCAGTGTCCAATTCAACAGCCATTATTGTGAATTTCCTGCATAAAGACTTTCAGCTATTATGGATGATGAAAACCTTTTTTTCAGAAAGACCCTCATATTATAGGATCGCAAATTTTAAAATGGTTCATGTCAAGCTTGCTAACTGTCCCAACCCGAATGTAGAATTGTGGAGAAAATGCAAGGAATGGATGTCTCCACAAGCTAATGATGCAAATGCGGGAACTTCTTCCATTCGAGGATCTCAAGTCGCTGCCACATCATGATCAAATGATACTTCAAATTTAATTTTCTTTTTTTTACTACAGATGTTTTAATTTTCTACTTTTATTTTAATGATTGAAGAAAACACTTTGGGAAGTTGATAGTTCCATAACTGTCCATTTTGTAATAATGTATTTAAGGATTTTTCAAGAAATATATGGGGTTCTGGACTTTGGGCCTCCGAATTTTTGGCAATTTTGAACTTTTTCTTTATGAAATTAATAAATATTTTTCAGATAATTTTCCATCAATTGATGGATGTGTTGAGTTCTTCCTGTTCCATCTAATGTATGTCTCTTCTGTTGGAATAAAGTAATGAAGTTGTTGGTTTCTAATTTACATTTGTGAGTTAGTGTAAATTTCCATAATAATGCACTCCTTCATTATGAAATCATTTCTTGTAACCGTTTTCTTCTTAAACAAGAGTAATAGTTTATGTGATTTACATCATATTGTTAATGGTTTTTCACTATCAATAATCTTCTCCTATTCATGCACATTTATAATTTAAATGAACTTTGAAAAGTTATGTTATCAGTAAATATTAAAGGGTTTATGATATAAATCTGGGGTTACAATATGAAGGGATGACAATTAATTTTATTTTAAAGTGACAGTGAATGTCTTGGGCATTGATCTCCTTACATCTAGAGATTGTCTCGCAAGGAACAACATTTTTTGGCGTCATTGCTGGGGAATGATGACATGAATATATTTTTCCCTGGCATTTGTTTCAAAAAATATTTCTTTGATTGGTGAACAAAGAAAGTGATTTGGTTGTGTTTTTCATCAACGTAGACCTGGCTTCCAGAAGACCACACACAAGGTCGGATACCTCACAGCAAAAGTTTCCAATCTTACATGACCGAGAAAAACTAGTATCAAGAAGGGTTTGGAAAGACAAATACCTAGTTACTCCTAGTCCTACTCTTTCTACTCAAGGAATCAGTTCTAATATAAAAACTCCAGTTTTCCACTCAGAAGAAGTAGTTAGAAACCTTCAGTTCTTGGAAGAGGGAGTCGTGTCTTCTCATTCAATTTTTCCTTAACCTACTTAGTAAGAAAAATATTTTGGGTCAGATTCTTTTACATTCCCTAATTTTCAAGAAGTCTCAGCACTTCATTTTGGAACTTCGCAACAGTCTGTTTCTGCTATAATTCATCCCATCCCTATATCAATGCTACCTCCTCCACCATTTGTTTTTCAGGCAAGGATTAATCGAAACCCCAATATGGATATTCTCACTTTTCTTCTGAATATATATGCTCCATTAAATTTGGCCTAGCCGGTGAATGAAATGCCACAAGATTACCTTAAGTTGTTGCCTTATTTCATAGGGGCAGATGATATCTCAGCAGAGAAACATATTGCTTATTTTTGTGCCTTTGAAGAGAATTTGAATGTTGATTATCTTGATGTTGTTTTAAGGTTATTTGTGCAATCTTTAGATGGAGAGGCTAGAAAGTGGTTCAAGTCACTTCAGGCCAATTCAATTAATAATTGGGAAGAAATGGAGAAGAGTTTCACTCAGATATGGGGTGAGAAGAAATATCATCGATATTTCTTAACTGAATTCAATGTTATTAAAATAAAACAAGATGAAAATGTCACTAATTTTATTAAAAGGTTTAATAAATTGTATAATAGCTTTCCAACAAAAATAAAAACCCCCACCATCTGGAGTAAAGGTTGGTTTTGATGGAGCTTTTGAATCATACTTTGGTTTTACTCTGAGGGAGAGGAGGTCTCCCACTTTAGATCAAATTCAAAAATATGCTTTGGAGATTGGGGCAAATTTTACTTCAACGGGACAATCTAAAGGAAAGCAACAGACACAAGAGAAGGGGAAATGAAAGGAAGAAGTTTCACATGAAAAAAGATTGGAAGATATGTATAAGGTCATAAAACATTATCAAATAAATTAGTAAAACTAGAACTAAAAAATAAAACCCCTCCCAGACAAGGGCAGCAAGCCCAAAATCGAAATTTCAATCCACTTTTTATAAAATAGCCCTTTCAGATCCTACAAATATAAAAGAATCATGATGCAATCCAACCTCCTTTTTAAATAGAAGATGGAAATGAAGAGGCAGAATAATAAATTGCAAAGAGAAAGAAAATCAAATATGACCATTATATGCAGGTGAAGTATAATATGATGATAATGAGCAGGTTAATGCTGAAGTAGAGGAATCCTTGACTGAAAAATAAATTGGGCAATACTGTAAACAATTGAGTGCCCATATGTAGGCTGAATTACAAAAAAAATATGATTAGAGATCAAGGAAGATATCTAGATCGTTGAATAATGATGAGGTGTCAGAAGATCCAGCACCTCAAAAGATGGCAACTCCACAACAACCAACAAAACATCTTGACAAAGGGAAGAAACAAATTGATTTAGTAACAAAAGCTACTTTTCAACAAGGGGAGAGTTCACAAATTAAATGAAAAGGTGAGAATTTAAACAAAATTGTTGTTTCATCTGAACAAATTTCACATTTGAATAAGAACAATGAAGGTCCTAGGAAGTTAGTAAAACCAAGTAATCCTTTTAATTTGACAAAAGAATTAGAGAAGTTAAATATACCAATTCCCCTAACTGAGTTGGTCAAGACTCCAATGTATAAGAAGTGGTTTTCATATTTTATTAATCTTTCTAAAGATGACAATGTGGCAGACACTATGAAGTTGCAAGAAGATAGACTAGTAGTGATGTTTGGTCCTCACATAGAAGAGGTTGATTCATCTAATCCTCCTTTTTACATTTCTTTATTGGTGCATTCTTTTATGCTACACAATTGTATGTTGGATTCAAGAGCTTCTCATAATTTAATTCCATTATCTATAATGAAGCAGTTGAATTTACAAATCACTAAACCTTATAAGGATATTTACTCATTTGATTCCAAAAAATGTAAGTGTGTAGGGTTGATTAAAGATATGGTTATTTCATTGGATCAAATTCCAGTCACAAGCCTTATGATGGATGTGGTGGTGGAATATATTCCAGCTCGTTTTGGAATGCTTCTTTCCAGATCTTGGGCGGCTAAGTTCGGAGGTGTTTTTAGATTGGATTTTACTTATGCCATAATACCAATTTTTGGGGGAGAAGAGAGAAGATTATAAAGAGAAATCAGGTTTGTGAAAACCATTACTTAGGAGAATGCTAGTAATTCTCCTGTGTACAGTCAGGAAAAGGATTATTTTCATGTTTCATGCTGCAAGAAGTTGTAGAAATTGCTGAAGATACTCAAGTTCAGCTCCTTTTAACAATTGAGAATAAAGAGATGACAAAAAATGGAGGCTGGAAACTTTATTTTGATGGTGCTTGTTCAAAATATGGTACCAGAGCAAGTATTATTTTAATCACTCCAAAAGGCCATTTAATGCCATTTTCATGTACATTAGAATTTTATTCTACAAAAAATATCTCAGAATATGAAGCTCTCATTCTTGGGTTACAAACTGCCAAACAATTAGGAGTACAAAATCTATCTGTTTTTGGAGATTCTAAACTAGTGGTCGAACAGATTAAAAATCATTGTACAACAAGACATACAAGATTAAGAAATTACAGGAATGAAGTGTGGGATTTAGTGGGGAATTTCTTTCCTTCTTTTAATATAAAATTTGTCCTTAAGGAAGGGAATAGGTTGGAAGATTCTCTAGCAGTTGCATCCAACACTTTTAAACCTCCTATAAATCCAAGGCTAAGATATGAAGTAGAAATCAGACAAAGGCCTTCGATTCCTGATAATGTGAAGCATTGACATGTTTTTGAAGATGAAAAATAGATTAAGGATTTTTTGGAGATGATAGGAGAATTTTCTAATTTAGAAATTGACCAATATGAAGATGTTGGAAAGCAGCAAGAGGGAGCATTTTCCTTCCAAGATTCAATTGGTAATCAAAATATTTTACATCACCAAGATAATATAATACCAAAAGGATTGGTACCTCTGGAAAAATTATTTAAGTTGATGATGTTGCTAAGAATGCAAAGAAAGAAGACTTTCAAGAGGATTTCGAAGATTGTAATTTAGGTACAGATAACCAGCCCAAGATGGTGAGATTATTAAAAGGTGTGCCTGAAAATTTTAAACAAAGATATATAATCATGTTTCAGAAGTTTGTTGGTGTTTTTTCATGGTCGTATGAAGACATGAAGAATTATGACACCAATATCATCGACCAAAAAATATATTTGAAGCCATTAGTCAAAGCTTTTAAACAAAAGCTAATGCAGATCAATCCCTTGTTGTTGCCTTCAATTGAGAAAGAAGTTATGAAATTATTACAGGCTAAAATAATTTCTCCTTTAAGGTATACATATTGGGTGGAAAATCTTGTGCCAAGAAGGAAAAATAATGGTGAAATAAGGTTATGTGTGGATTTCATGAATTTTAACATGATATCTTTGAAGGATAATTATCATTTTCCTAAGATCAGACACATTTTAGAAAATGTAATAGGTTCATATAGTTTTCCCATTATTGATGGCTTCTCTGGATACAATCATATTGCAGTAGAGAAGGAGGATCGAAAGAAAATATCATTTACAACTCCTTGGGGCACATTCATATATGCCAAAATGCCTTTTAGATTGATGAATGTTGGCGCCACATTCAAGAGAGCTATGGATATGGAATTTGTAGGAGAAAGGGATAAGTTTGTGGTGATTTCTCTAGATGATATAACTACGTTTTCTAAATCAAATGAAGAACACTTGGAATGCCTACAACATACTTTTGAGAAGTGTGGGAGGCATGGTTTATCTTTAAACCCATATAAATATCACTTTTCTTTGAAAGAGGGAAAGTTGTTGGGACATATTGTTTCAAAATAACGATTGAAGATAGACCTACGAGAATGGAAGCAATAAGTAAGACACCTTTTCCAAGAAGCAAGAAAGAATTCAGAGTTTTCTAGGGAAAATTAACTTCCTCATCAGGTTTGTTCCAATTTATGCTGAAATTTTCAAAGAAATCAATGATATGTTGAATCAAGGGGCAGAAGCGAAGTGGAATGCATCTACAAGGGATTCCTTTTCAAGAATTAAAGTAGCTTTGCAAGAAGCTTTAGTGTTGATAAGTCCTAATTATGAAAATACTTTTCATATTTTTTATTTTCATTTTGACTGTATTATTGCAGTTGTACTTTTGCAAAAGAATGAGGAGCAAAGAATGAGGAGCAGATAGAAAAACATGTTGCCTTTTTCAGTAAAGTGTTGAGATATGCCGAGCAGAAATATAATATTTTGGAAAATCAGGCTTATGCCTTGATTAAATCCCTTAGAGCTTTTAAATTTTATGTTCTTCAGTCCCAAGTGGTTGCATATGTGATAAATACTATTGTTAAGGATATTTTGGTTTAGAGTGATGTAGAAGGTAAAAGAGGTAAGTGGATAGCCAAGATACAAGAATATTATTTAGACATAAAACCAAAAAAACTAATAAAGGGTCAAGGTTTAGATAAAATTATGACTGAAACAAATTTTCAAGCTTTTGGGATTAATCTGTTGCCTAAAGTTGAAAAGAAAGAAGATGTTGGCAAACAAATAAGTTTAAATCAGGTGATAAAATTCAATATAAATTCTTGTGTTCTGAATGGTACAAAGATATTTTGCATTACTTTTGTTTTCTTTGTTTTCCTCCTACCATGAACAGAACTAAATACAAGGCTCTGAAAGTAAAAGCTCATTAGTATGTGATTGTAGATGGAAAGTTATATTGGAGAGATCCTATGGGTATCTTACTACTTTGTCTGAAAGAGGGTGAAGTTGCTGAGATAATCAAAGAATATCATGATAGCCTATGTGGAGTGTTGGGTATGTGTTATATTCTTTCCACGACTAGCCCCACGCACTGTACGTTGCGTCGGGTGCAGTAGGGGGGTCACAGGGGCGGCGGCAGCCCCCCCTGTTAGGGTTCGGGGCAGCGCCCCGGCAAAATTTTTTTTTGGTATGCGGTCCCACTCATAGGTGGACCCACCCATGTTTTGTGCATGAGTTTGCACATGGTTTTGGGGTACGATGGTTTTCAACCCCTGGTATTTTGTAGATCTGGTCAAGGGAACTACAGTTATGTTCTAATACAAGGTTAATGGATTGGGGTTTATGTATGCTTCGGCATGTATATATATGTGTTGTAACACTAAAAGGAATATAATGAAAAATCAAGCTGGTCATCCCGATTTGGGATCCAGGGGAAAATCTCTGTGTTTATCTATTTTATGTTTTATGCTCTCGCTATTGTTTATTTTCTGTTATAAGATTCGTGTGTAGATAATTTCTGTTCAGGGTTAAAACCTACATGGAGGTCATTATAGTTGGAAGATTACACCTCATAAAATTTTGAAAGTTGGTTTCTAGTGGCCTTATTTATTTTCAAATGTTTATAAATCAGTGAAGAATTTCCAAAAATGCCAAACTTTTGCTAAGAAGAAGAAGTTGGCTCCACTTCCTTTAATTCTTGTGTTTATAGAAGATCCTTTCATGAAATGGGGACTAGATTTTGTTGGAGAAATTAACCCACCATATAGTGGTGAATGTAGGTGGATTCTGACAGGGACAAATTATTTTACAAAGTGGGTTGAAGCAATGTCAACAAGAAAGGAAAATGACTTGGTGGTGATGAAATTTCTAGACGAAAATATTTTCAATAGGTTTGGTTGTCCAAAGAAGTTAGTAATTGATAATTCCCAAGTGTTTAAACCTGCTAAATTGATTGATTTTTGCCAAAATTACAATGTTATTTTATCACATTCAATTTATTACCATTCTCAAGGGAATGGGTTCGCAGAATATTCAAATAAGACATTGGTAAGGATTTTGAAGAAGACAGTAGCAAAGAATAAGAAAGATTGGGATTCAAAACTGAAGTTTGCTCTATGGGAAATTCGAGTAACTACTAGAAGGTAATCTAGCAAATCACCATTTCAGTTGGTGTATGATACTGAAGCATTTCTCCCTAGTTAGATGATAAAGCATGTGGTAGCATTGATTCAAGATGTCCAGGAATAACCAAGTCCTCTAATTAGAAGGATGAATGGGTTGGTGGAGTTGAATGAAACTAGAGATAAGGTCAGAGAAAATCTAATTAGCTATCAAGAGAAGATGAAAACATTTTTTGACAGAAAATCCAAAGATGTTATTTTCCAACCATGTGATCTTGTTTTAGGATCGGATGTTAGAAGATACGATAAAGGTAAGCATGGGAAATTTGACCCTCTTTGGTAAGTTCCTTTCAATATTACTGAATCCAGAGCCAATAACACTTTTGTCTTGCAAAATTTGGATGGTGCAATGTTGACACTACCAGTGAATAGGCAATACCAGAAGCACTATTTCCAGGTAGAGCCAGATGTTGTGTCCAATTTTAAATTTCTTCTATGTTGTACATAGGAGATTGTGTACTTTGAAAATTTTAAAAATATATATATATATGCACTAAATGAAAATTTGGAAAAAATAACTAAGCGGTATTCGAAGTTAATATGTTAGATAGTGGGACCACTTTGGTGCATTGGGTTAAAATATGACCAATTTAATTTTTAGATGTCGCCAATTGAAAAGCCTTCCCGTGATGGAATGTGAGCGGAGTCGCAAAGTAATCGGGGGTTAACCATTAGGGTGCCCCCGCTAGAATCTCTGACCCCCGCCGGTTGATCGGAATGAGTGGCCCAGATCATTTGCGGGGGCACTACTGTGTGATCGAGCCCATACTACGGAGTCCCCCCGCAGTGACGACATCCTGGCAACAGCCGACGGACCCTGCGGCGCTAGTAAGCAAGCCATTTCACCTTCCACTTCATCCTTCACATCACCTCCAACTGTCTTGTCAATCACTGCACCATTTAATTCATTTCCGTATGATTTTCTCCCACCCATTCATTTTATTTCACTATAAAAGGGATGTTTGTCCTCATTTGGTCCACGTCTACCTCCCGAACCATGAAAGTCTTCCAATTTTCATACGAGTGTCAAAATCAGCAGCCACTATTGTGAATTTCCCACATAAAGAATTTAAGCTATTATGGATGATGAAAACCTTGCTTTCAGAAAGACCCTCATATTCCAGGATCACAAATTTTAGAATGGCTCATGTCAAGGGTGCTAACTGTCCCAACCTGAATTTAGACTTATGGAGAAAATGCAAGGAATGGATGTCTCTACAAACTAACGATGCAGATGCAGAAACTTCTTCCATTCCAAGATCTCAGACCACTACCACCTCATGATCAAATGATACTTCAAATTGAATTTACTTTTTTTTACTATAGATTCTATAATTTTCTACTTTTATTGTAATGATCAAAGAAAATATTTTGGGAATTTGACAGTTCCATAACTGTCCATTTCTTAATAATTTATTTAAGACTTTTCCAAGAAAGAAACGGGGTTCCGAACTTTGAGCCTAAGAAGTTTTGGCAATTTTGTACTTTGTGTTTTGAAATTAATAAATCTTTTCCATCTTATCTATGTCTATTTTGTTGGAATAAAGTAATGAAGTTGTTGATGTCTAATTTACGTCTGTGAGTTAGAGTAAACTTTCTTAATAATGTGCTCCTTTATTCTGAAATCGTTTCTTGCAACCATTTTCTTCTAAAACCGGAGATAATAGTTTTTATGATTTACAACATATTTTTAATGGTTTTTCACTATCATTTCATTTTCTCATGTTCATGCACATTTATCATTTAAAGGTGCTATGAAAAATTATGTTATTATTAAAGATTAAAGGGTTTAAGATATAAATCTGGGGTTACAATATGAAGAGACAACAATTAATTTTATTTTCAAGAGATAATGAATGTCTTGGGCACTGATTTCCTTACAGCCAGAGATTCTATCCCAAGGAACAACAATCCAAAAATTAACTCAATTGTAAATTCTATGTCCCACTTAAGAGGAAATCGAGGGATTTCTTCGGGAAAAACATCAGAAAAGTCTTTCACAATAGATAGATTTTCCAGTTTTGTTGTATTTTCCTTATAATTAGTATACCTCACCTGAATAACATAGATATGACACCCTTTCTAAGCCATTTTTCCAATTGTGAGGTTTTGATGGGCCTTAATTTTAAAGGTCTCTTAATTCCTTGAGCTCTTCTTGACTAAGGAAAATAATTGCTTTGTCTCTACAGTTTATAAGAGACCAATGTTTCCCTAGCCAGACCATCCCAATCAAAAAATCATATGAGCCTAAGGGTAACAAATTTAAATTTGTTACTATTGGGTGATCTGCCAATATCATAGGACAGTTATCCACCTTAGTTGTCACCCTCCTCTTGGTTGTAGTGGCCAACTGGACCAACCATGGATTTTTGAACTTATTTACACGTAAATGGCACTTTTCTATAATTTAAGGACTTACATAACTCAGGTTGGCTCCAAGGTGAATTAAAATAGGCAAAGATTAGTGAAATACCTTACCTACAAACTCGACCATGGTTGGTTGGTATTCTTCATAGTGATCGTCTAGGGACGTATTGATCTTTCACAAACTCCTTGCTACCTCCCCTAGCTTAAATGCTTCTTGCATATGTGCTTTTGAATTTGTTCCCTTCCTATAAAGACAATTTTTGACATAATGATGTCCTCCACATCCCCAAAACCGTAGCGAGGATTTTTCTACTTGGTCAAACTCACGTTTATTAAGTTTTTCCGTAGACTTTATTTCACTTTGCAACTTATACTTTTGCTGCAACCTCCATGAACTTTTATTTTGTTGGTTTTTATACGGACCCTTGAAATTTGAAAACTTTATACCCTTCGTATTCTATGAATGTTTCTTCCCTTTAGTATATGTCCATATTTTTTATTATACCCTTTCTACTTCATTTGTTGGTAGCATATTCAGGCTTTCTAAATAGCTTCGTCCATATTCTTAGGGTTGTCAAATTCTATTGGCTCCTTCATGAATGCCAAAAAACAAGTGATGAATCGATGTACCTTTGCTTTTTCTTCTCATATATAAGGAACATACCTCAGTAAAGATGTAAAAAATTTTATAAACTCATCCATGGAAAGTTCGCCTGACTTAAGATTATGAAACTCTTTTGATTTTTCGTCATAAAACCATTATGTTAAATATTCATCTTTGAAATGCCCCTTAAATTTTTTCCCACCTTACTTCATTCTCATTAATACCTTGTACCATTTTAACCTCTTCCCACTATAAGGTGGATTTGTCTTGATAAATTTCCAACCTAGCCTTCATGCTGTTATCATACTCGTAAATCTGAAAATAATTGTTAATATTAAACATAAAATTTTTTATAAACTCATCCATGGAAAGTTCGCCTGACTTAAGATTATGAAACTCTTTTGATTTTTCGTCATAAAACCATTTTGTTAAATATTCGTCTTTGAAATGCCCCTTAAATTTTTCCCACCTTACTTCATTCTCATTAATACCTTGTACCATTTTAACCTCTTCCCACCATAAGGTGGATTTGTCTTGATAAATTTCCAACCTAGCCTTCATGTTGTTATCATACTCGTAAATCTGAAAATAATTGTTAATATTAAACAACCAGGCTTCACCAACATCCTCTCCCTCTCCATCAAACGTAGGTGGGTTTAATTTTCTTGAACTCTCCCAGTAGTTTAGTTTTTTGTCTCTTAGATCTTTTGTGGGTAAACACATTACCATATTACACCTTGGTATCTTTTGTATCACCTTCAAACTCTGAATGATCATCTCTTGCCCTATGTTCCCCAACCCCACTTACATGGTCTTGCCATATCTCAATATTTCCATCTCATATTTCAATTGTTTAACTGTTTCAAATAATGCATCATTTGCATTTCGAGTTTCTTCCCCTAGTTGAACCCACATCTCTAGGTTTTCAATAAACGGCTTTGGCCCTGCTCCTATGGACGGTCATATGGTTGGTGTACTTCCAACTCCTGTCATCATAGTGCTTCCTCTTGTAAACATAAGCAAACTCTATTAATCAGGCCAGTATTGGAACCCAACTCACCTATAACACATCTCAATAATTTACTTTTTGTTTTCTTTTTAACCATATGGTTTAACACATAATCTCAAAGATTAATATTATCATTCATCATTATCCTTAGTGAGTACCTTGTTAATTATTAGCCATAACAGTTTTTCCAGACAACATAGAGATTATTATATTTATTCATATATTAGATATTGTGTGAGATGTACATCATGTCGAATTCACCCCTTGACTGACTTTAATATGGAAAATTAACTGTTATGTTTCCCACTCGCAATACTTGGTTGACACATTACCTCATCTCATCGGTGGGAACATTCTGAAGCTTATATGGATTTACGCCACCTTGTGGTTAAATCCTTTCGTAGGGATGCAGAAAAGATCTATGGTGGACGGTGGCTAGGCCTAATCAAACATTGAACTAGGGAAGGTATAGTTACTGAGTAACTAACCACTTTTTCCCGATGTTCTATTGTTCATTCCATCCCCATACACCTGTGCATCCGACCTCTACAACTTTCGAGGAAAGAAAAACTTCGTCGGCATCTACCCTTTTTTAAGGTTATGCATTTACTGAGTAGCTACCATTCAGAAATGATTTAATGTTTTATTTGTTGCTCTTTTGTTTGATTGGGATAATGGCTACCCACATAATTCTACTCGAATATTTTTCCTCAGGTTGGCTCGCCCTTCATCACTCATGAGGTGTCGAGCCTCTAGGTGCATGCAGCTCAAAATCTCTAGCAAGGTAAGAGGTTCTCGTTATTGAGTTGTTCTGCATTTTTTATACTCGATTCAACCCAATTCTAACCCTTGCATATTTGACAGGTGGGATATGGTCGAGGAAGAAAACAATTTCTCGGGTTAATACTTCTCCTTCACTCTCTTATTTTCTTTTAAGCGATTTTCCTCCACCGGGAACATTTTTTTCTACTTCTAAGATTTTTCTATTTGGATTTATAGGTACGAGGTTCACTAATTCACTTTCGCGGTTTTTCGTTCAACCCTTACCTACCATTCCATGTTATTTCTTAATAGTTTTCTTGCATGTGTTCTTGTTTTCATTTGGTTTACAAGTTCCCTAAGACCTCTTACCCTGCGAGGGTTTCTAAGCCATTGTCGGAATATTATGTTTTACCCTAGTTAATAAGGAATTTGTAGTTTCCTCTTGGTGTATTTATATGGAATAGGAACCCTATGGTTCTTAGGCACAACCTCATACCTATTTTAAAGGAGTTATCTCGTAATAGCATTTTCGTTATCTTTCAAGCATGGCAAGAAATCCCTTAAACTATTCATATGGTTAAGTTATGGTTGAACTGTTATGTTTTTTTGAGTATGAATGTTGTGGCTACTCTAAGTGACATTGAACTTTTGAGAAGAATTAATGTTGACTATCTTGAATATTTCTTGATTGAATAAATGTTGTTTTTTGAAACTTAACTTTTGTTCAAGAATGTGTGTACGCACTATTCGGCTATTACGACTTTACAGTAGTCTGTATGCCTCTATGATTCATTGTTACTTCTTGTTATCAGATACTTAAAAGGATTTATGTGCTTTTCAGCAATGTATTCCTTCATTGTGCACTACTTATATTATGTTCTGTAGGCTTTTAATAAATAAATAAATAAACTCAGACGACTTGTACAATTTCATACTTTTTTGCATGATTTCTTGACGAAGGCTCAGCCCTCGTGTACAGGTGGCGCAACGCTGGCTTTCCAAAACCGATTTTTTTTAATGTGACAGTGGTGACCTGTGCATACACGTAAACTCAGAATTAAACAATGTTAAATGTCCCTTGATAATTCGATTAAATTGTAATTCTGCTGGTGTACGTGTGATCTTCTGGTTTCGGTGATAATCTGCCTCGGGATTTAACACATTCCCCTCGGGGGTTCCGGTGTCATTACTATACTCCGATTTCTCCACCACTGTTGTTTCTCTAACTCAGACTCTACGAGGGTTTTCAGTTGCCCTGCCTTACTGTCACAAAATGTTTCTCTGTTCCGGTCGCGCAGATTGTCAAATGGGTTTTCTGTCAAACCCTGCAATGGCGTGTCACTGTGTGTAAGTTTCTCTCGGGTTAATTCTTCACTGTCAAATACTTGCAAATTTTTACCATTCGTTTGTTTAACTGTCTCTATTTACCACGCAGGTCAAGATTCTGGTTTTCCGGCGATGGTTCTCCTCAGCTCGGCCTTTCCTTCAGAGGTAACTCAAATTCTATGATTCAGTTGGGCTCCGCACTTCTTTCAGTTGCTAACGTGGTTTTCTCCTTGTGAGCAGTTTCTTCTTGTACTCGGCCAGGTCTCTCTGTCAACTTCCCGCCTCCTATTTACCAGTGACCACCACGAAAGTTAAAGTCTCATTCTTGTTGTATCTCACTTTCCGATTTTCCCACAAAAATTGTTTTCGGTTCCAGGTTCTAACTTCTGCCGTTTGCTCTTCTTGCAGGTCAAACAAAACCTGTCGAATTTCAAGTGCTCATCCTCGCTGAATGCAAAACAATCCCAATTGAAATGGGTAGGGTCGTTCTGTCAAAACCCTATAGTTGGCTCTGTAGCAAATTTCCAGTGTACCTTGTCTTCTGTAGATTTGATCTCCTTTGTTAACTTGTCAAGCCCTTATTTAGCAATTTTGTCACAGGGTTTCATAGTCAGTTCTGTGTGACTTTATTTCGGCTCCATATTTCGCCTGTGCTTCCCCTCGTTTATAAGCGTTATTAGCTCGGGGTTAGAACCCCTTTTTTGGCACTTGTTGTTACAGACAATAGAGTTTTTACGTGTTGTAGGATTGAACGAAAAACTCATGTATAAACAGGAAAAATTCTTTTTGAATCAGTTAATTCAGTAAAGCATGCTTTTTTCATTACCTGGAACTGTTGGTGTGATGTATAGTGATAACTGGGTTATTCTTTTTGTCTTCCATTGGGAACTCGCTCCTGTACAGTGCAATCTTCAATTATGCAAATGTATTCTGACCTCTCTTATGTTTTATGTGACTCTTAGAAGTTACACAGGCTTGTATTTGCTTCTATCTGCATAAAATTCGACTTTCCAGTTTACTGTTCACAATGCATATGAATATCGATAATTAGACACAGTAAAATCAATAAAATGTCAGTATTGGCTGTAGATAACATTCACAGATGGTGTTTTTTTTTCTTGTAGAAACTCTGGTTCTCTTTTATTATCTTCTTCCTTTCGTCTTGATAGAAATCTAACCCCTTCCATACATAAGTTCCTGCTATTTATCGTACTGTAAGGAAAGTCTGTTTTTGTCTCTCGGTTGAACTGTCAACCGAATTGTTGTAACTACCTTGCCAGTTACAAAAAGAAACTCTAATTAACTTTAAACAGAAATGTATTACCCTCCTAAATCTACTGTTCTTGTCCAAATAACATAAGTAAAAGTAAATAAATAATAAAACAAAAACACAAGTTTTGTAACCTGTCCAAACTCATGTCACAGTGAGACAATTAGCCCTCCTTTGTCTACTCCAGACTAGATGCTCCTGCATCATTTCTTATATCCTTTCGTTTTCAAAATGTTCATGATGCATAATGTTCTTTTTTTCCTTTCAATCATTATCTCGATAGAATACTCTATGTTATGGATTTTAGTTGTTTTTTCATAATTTTCTGGGAAAATATATGTTAAAGCAAGGGACCCCTTTCCTTCTTTTTTTATAAAGAAAATAAGACTGCTAAGTGGCAAATATTGTTTATAGATTTTCTGATTTTGTATTCACATAGTTGATTGTATGTTCTACTATTTATGATATTATGCCCCAAATCTTGAACTATGAGAGTTACAGTACAACCTTTCGTTTATTTTCAAATACAAGACTCTAACTCTAGCTTTCCATTTATTCGTAGTTTATTTATGAGCACGCAACTATTTTGAAATTCTATTATTTTTCTTCCAAGGAAACATGGACTGTACCGTGGATGTTGACTTATTTGACTCTTCGTGGGAACTAACCCTACAACTTTTAAGGAAAGACTCAAGGAGAAGATAAAATATTCTTTATTACCATCAATAAATAAAGTCAATTATAAACATTGCAATTCTCAAACAAGAAAAATGTTCAATTTCCAATGTCTTAATATCATACTCCAATGTCTTAATCTCATACGGTTACTCATTCCCTTTACCCAATTTTCTATCTTTCTATCTTTTAAGTAGTTATCAGAAGATATAAATTAACAATACTTATCTTTTTTCCTTTGTTTAGACTGATTGTTTCGAAAGAAAAAAATCAGTGGGAACACTATTCTCATCCCAACCAATGAGACCAGTCTTGTTACTACATTTCCCGAGCCTGCTTCACACAGTGTAGTTCCAGGACAGTAATCTGTTCAAAATAATTTTTTAGATGACCATCTCATCCCCGCCAGATTTGGTCAATATTGTTTGATATGAGAACTCAAGTCTAAGGTGGACTCCACTACCCACAGTAACCAATGCAAAATGATTTCTTCTATGACTATCTGATCCGCACTAGACTTGGTCAATATTGTCTAATTTGAGAACTCAAGTTTAAGGTGGACTTCACTACCCAACCAGCTCTAGAGTCCTTTTGTAACAATTATTTTTTTCCATATTTTCCATCATCTTTCCTCCTCATTCCTCAATCAAGTTCATGAATACCCTCTTGGCTTTATTTTTTGGAAATTTTATTTCCAAGGATGAACTTGGGCAGTAACCTCCTTGCCCTTAATTTTCCAAATACCTGGGTGTCAGCCTCTTTAGAATGTTGTCCCATTTTAATTTTATGATCATCGCATAATCATTATAAACTTAAGGAGTTGTCTTTATTGAGACTTTTTGGAGTTTTAGGCGGAAAAATTTAGGGTGGTATCTTGATTTTTGTTATTTAAATTGGTTTTTTGACTACATATATGGATTAAGCACCTTCAAAAAACCCTTAGGAAACTTCGATTATGTAGATTTTACCCATCAAACTTAAACTTGTAATTTCAATGAATTTGTGGCAGATTTTAGAAAAAATAGATCGTAAAATAAATAAGAAATTTTTTCAAAAGGTCACATTAAAGACAAACTCAATAAATAAATTAAAAAAAATATTATTTATCCATGTCGAATATTATTTTGGTATTTCCCAAGGCCAGCAAATAAACTACTATTTACCAATTTTAAGAGGCAGCATTACAAAAATATTTAAAAATATATATAAATAAAGATAGGGTTTAAATTCATTTTAATTCAAAATTGTGAAAATATTGACATTTTAAATTGGAAATTTTGGTTTTTTATTTTAAATCAACTTAATCATTTTCAAAGCTTTAATGAAAATAAAATTATTTTGAAATTTAAATATATCTCTTATAGTTTTTCTATTTAAATGAACTTTAAAATTGAATTAATTACATATTCACATTGTTAGGTCCCTATATTAATAAAATAGTCCCTTATTGTCGTTAGTGTAACCCCCTTATTGTTATTGTTGTACACCTGTAACCCCCATATTTTTATTATTGTGCTCTTAAATTATTATTGTTAGGTCGGCTAGGATTACATTGTGGCCCCACTAGGATTAAATTTTGGTCCCATGGACTCCTTTATATGGAAAGGAGGTTTTGTCATTTGTATCATCCAAGAATTGTTCATTTATGTAATGTATTGGAGGTTTCCCCCTCGAAGTGGCTGATTTCTAAGGCATTGATCTCTCTTTTCTTCTATTTTTGGAGCTAGTTTCATAACATTTGGTATTAGAGCTTTAGATTCTAGAGTTTCGCTGCTCCAAATAGGTCATCGTGGAAATTTTGCTATAACTTTTTTTTTACGAGGTTTCAAAAGATGAAAGTTTTAGAGTGCAAATCCAAAAGCCGGAGGAACATCTTCGCAAAATTTCAGATCTTAATTCTCAATATTTGTGGAGATATGGTCTGTGGAAGTTAGGGATTTTTGTAGGCTCCTGAATTTAACCTAAACAGGTCATCACGGAATTTCCGCTATAAACTTTTTTATGCGAAGGTTCAGAAGCTGAAATGTGGATACCGCGAAGCCAAAATCCTGTGGAACATTGTTGCAAAATTTTAGAGCTTGGTTCATAATATTTTTGGAGATATGGTCTGTGGAAGTTAGGTCTTTTTGAGGCTCTCAAATTTCATCTCAAAGAGTTGATCATAGAAAAATCTCCATAACTCTCTCTCTGAGCATCGGATTGGAATTATGTAAAAATTAGATGCAAACAGACGGATTGTAGTTTCTTTTTTATCACGTTTAGAGCGAAAGGAGGAAACAGTGACAGGTGGTAGGTCGTACAAATTCGCTCTACTGAACCAATCCATAATTAGCTCATCGTAGCTCATGTTAGACCTATGGCATTCGAAAGAGGATTCAAAGGGCTACCTCAAGACTAAATTTCAGATATTGAAGATCCAAAATCACAAATATAATTCAGTTTCAATATCGAACTCCTCAAAAGCAAGAAAAAGGTGTGTATTTTTTTCCGAATTGCATAAGTCTTGTGTAAAAAATTAGTTTGAAGTGATTCCAATGACCTATTGAGCATATATTTCAGTATTGGGTTCTGAAATGCCTCCTAAAAACAATTCGACACCCATTAAGCCTTCAAAATACTCTATTATAACTCATGAAGATGAATAATTGCAACATGATCTATCAAAATTACAAGAGCAAGTGCACCAAATCTCACTCTCACAAAGAGCAGCAAAAAATGAAATGGAAGTTTTGAAAAAAGGTATGGAAGCGAAGATGGATGGTTTGAAGAAAGGCGTGGAAGCTAAGATGGAGGACATGAAAGACAACATGGAAAACATGAAGAATGATCTAAAAGTAGACTTGGAAGGTTTGACTAAGTTGATACAAGAAATGATTCCTAATGGCAAAAAGATAGTAGAGGAAACTCATGATGAGAACAAAATAAATGTTAATCGTGATTTCATAAACTCTAATGTTGGATTGAAGAACCACCACATTCCAAAGATGGATATGTGGAAGTTTGATGGCAAGGATCCCGTAACATGGATACTACAAATGGAGCAATATTTTGATCTCAATAATGTGCAAAACACAGAAAAGGTACGCATTGCAACTTTATATTTAGAACAAAATGCATTTGTATGGTATTGATGGCTTTGCTCCCATAAAAAAATTGTCACTTGGTCAATTTTTATGGAGGAAATGATAGCACATTATGAGGATACAAAGAGCAACACCTTCTTTAGCCAATTGATAAATCTCAAACAAAAGGGTTTAATGGCGGAGCACATTGAGGACTTCCAAAAATTGAATATAAGGGTAATTGATATTCCAGAAAAACACAGGATTGATGTATTCATAGAAACTTTAAAGGATAACATCCAACATGAAGTTCGCATTTGGGAACCTAATTCGTTGGGGAAGGCATTCAAGTTGGCAAGAAAAATTGAATGTAAGACTATGGCGACAAAGAAGCCTAGCACTCACATCTATAAAGATGGAATTGTTACTACTTCTAGACTTCCACAACCTACAAGGTTGATACCACAACAATTAGAAGAAAAAAGAGGAAAAGGGCTTTGCTACAGTTGTGATAACAAATACAATAAAGGTCATAAGTGTGCTGAGAAGAAATTATTTTACATAGATTGTGAAGAGGAGGAATAAAATGAAGAAGAAACTTCAAAAGTAGAGGATATACAGTGGGAAGAAACCCTAGAAGAAGAAGAAATGAGTCCGACCATATCATCTAATGCATTGGCGGGAATTCCCACTCCTCAAACTCTCAAGATAGAAGGACATGTCAAGAATAAAAAGGTAATAGTGTTGATTGATTCGGGTAGTACTCGTAATTTTATTCATTGCAAGGTAGCCAAGGAATTGAATTGTTTCCTATACCCAGCACTAGAATGTCAAGTGATGGTTGCAAATGAAGGAACTATAAATTGCTCTAGAAAATGCCATAATATCAAGCTAGACATGGGGGAATATGTATTGAATATTCCAATGCTTTCCATCCCAATGGCAGGTGTTGATGTTGTACTAGGAGTACAATGGTTACAATCTTTGGGGACGGTAGCTTTTAATTTTCAAGAACTTTTCTTGAAATTGTTTTCGGAAGGAAAGGAAATCGAATTACAGGGTATCACAGGGAAGCCAGAAAAGATAATAAGCTCTAATTTCATGACAAAGCTTCTAAAGAAAGAACAACGGGGCGTAATTGCACAATTATGATCACTAAAAGCTCCAACATCAAAATCATCTATTTCTCCAGATCTCCAAAAATTCTTGGACAATCATTCGAAGGTGTTTTATACTTCCAAATGAATCCCACCTATTTTTTATCATGATCATGTTATTCATTTGATTCAAGTGTTCCTCCAAACATCAGGCCTTACAGATATCCTTATGTCCAAAAGAGAGAAATTTAACATATGATTACAGAAATGTTAGAGGCTGGTATAATTCAACCTAGTCAAAGTTCTTTCTTTGCTCCAGTAGTATTGGTGCACACAAAATATGGATCATGGCGCATGTGTCTGGATTATAGAGAGCTCAATAAGCTCACTATTAAAGATAAATTTCCCATTCCTGTAATTGATGAATTACTGGATGAATTACTTGGAGCAATTTATTTTACCAAGTGGGATCTTTGTTCAGGATATCATCAAATTAGAATGAAGAATGAAGATATTCTGAAAATAGCATTTCGAACTCATGAGGGTCGTTATGAATTTTTGGTCATGCCTTTTGGCCTTACCAATGCATCTTCTACATTTCAAGGGTTGATGAATTCCATTTTCAAACCATTCTTTAGAAAATTTGTGCTAGTATTTTTTGATGATATACTAATCTACAACAAGTCTTGGAAGGATCATGTTCAACATGTTGACAGGGTTCTCAAACTATTGGAGGAGAAACATTTATATGCAAAAACATCCAAATGTTTCTTTGGAGTATAAGAGGTGGAATATCTGGGTCATATTGTATCTCACGAGGGTGTGTTAAGGTAGACCCTAATAAAATTAAAGCCATTAAGGAATCGAAAGTCCCCACAACCATAAAGCAGTTGCATGGATTTCTCGGGTTAACAGGGTATTATCGCAAGTTTGTGAAGAATTATGGGAGATTAGCAACACCTCTAACAAAATTATTGAAGAAAGATGCATTTTCATGGACTCCTGAAACAACTAAGGCTTTTGAACATCTTAAAAAGGCAATGTGCCTAGCACCAATCTTAGCTACGCCAGACTTCACAAAAACCTTTATTATGGAATGTGATAACTCAGGAAATGAAATTGGTGTTGTTTTAATGCAAGAAGGAAAACCCATTGCTTTTGAAAGTCGTTCAATCAAAGGAAAGTATTTACAAAAGGCTATTTATGAGAAGGAAATGTTGGCAATACTACATGCACTAAAGAAATGGAGACGTTACCTAATGGGAAGACACTTCAAGGTAAAAAATGATCATGATAGTTTTAAACACTTTTTGGAGCAAAGAATATCTTAAAAAGAGTGGCAAAATGGGTCACAAAGATGTTGGGCTATGAATTTGAAATTGTCTACAAAAAAGGGAAGCTAAATGTTGTTGCAGATGCACTCTCAAGAAAGAATGAAGAGGTGGAAGCATTGCTTTGTGCCATTTCAATTATCCAACCAGATTGGATAACCAAAGCAAGGGATGAATGGAAGAAGGACGAAGAAGTGTGGACTCTCATTCAAAAGTTGCAACAACATCCTAGGACATCTGATACATTTAGTTGGAAAAATGATTCCTTATGGTACAAATATTGCTTATATATTTGCAATAATTCTCAACTAAATCAAAAGATTCTTTTGGAATTGCACACTTCTCCTTTAGGAGGACACTCGAGATTTTTAAAAACTTACCACATGGTGAAGAAAGAATTTTTTTTGGGATGGCCTTAAATCTGATATTCAAAATTTTGTGGCGGAATGTTTGGTTTGCCAACAAAATAAAGTTGAGAAAATTAAGGCCCCAAGTCTTCTACAACCTTTATCCATTCCAAGTCAACTTTGGGAGGAGATTTCAATATATTTTATAACAGGTTTACCTAAGTCCAAAGGAAGGAGTGTCATCATGGTGGTAGTTGATAGACTTACCAAGTATGCAGACTTTTGTGCATTATCTCATCTATTTAAATCAATTACAGTTTCTACTGCATTTATGGAAACAATTCAAAAGTTACATGGAAACTCGAAGATTATTGTAAGTGATAGAGATCCCACTTTTACAAGAAATTTTTGGACGGAATTATTTTCTTGTTTGGGTACTCAACTAGCTTATAGCTCATCTTATCATCCTCAATCCGATGGTCAAACAGAGATAGTGAATAAATGTTTGGAAGGATATATTTGTTGTTTTGTATCTAATAAGCAAGCACAATGGGTCAAGTGGTTACCTCTCTCTGAATGGTGGTATAACACTTCCTTCCATACTGCAGCGAAAATGACTCCATTTATGGCACTTTATGGATATCATCCACCATCCATCACATCTTCTTTAAGGGAGAATTCTAGGGTTCAAGCAGTGGAGGATCACATCGAGCATCAACAAGAAGTTCTCCAACTCTTAAAGGATAACTTAAATTTGGCACAAAATTGAATGAAACAACAGGCAGATCAACATCGCAGTGAGAGAAGTTTTTATTTGGGAGACTGGGTATTTTTATGGCTACAACCATAAAAACAAATGTCCCTCAAGAAAGCTAAGAAAGATAATAAATTATTGCCAAATTACTATGGTCCTTACAAGGTTTTGCAAAATATTGGTACTGTGGCATACAAATTGGAGCCTCCTGCTTCTTCGCGAGTGCATCCAGTTTTCCATGTTTCATGCTTAAAAAAGGTTATAGGGGGGGGAATTCTAGTTCAAACAATATTGCCAAAACTTGATGAGGAAAGAAAAACCATATTGGAACCTGAAGCAATCACAGAAACAAGAACTCGACAACTACAAAATCGATCAATTTCAGAGTATCTCATCAAATGGAAGAACTTACCCACTGAATATTCTACATGGGAGGATGAGAATTTTATACAAAAGCACCCGAAGCTACTCAAACATTGAGGACAACACTTTTTTGAAGGCGAGGAGCATGTTAGGTCCCTATGTTACTAGAATAGTCCCTTATTGTCGTTAGTTTAACCCCATTATTGTTATTGTTGTACCTCTGTAACCCCCATATTTTTATTATTGTGCCCTTAAATTATTATTCTTAGGTCGGCTAGGATTACATTGTGGCCCCATGGACTCCTATATATAGAAAGGAGGTTTTTTCATTTGTATCATCCAAGAATTGTTCATTTATGTAATGTATTGGAGGTTTCCCCCTCAAAATGGCTGATTTCTAAGGCGTTGATCTCTCTTTTCTTCTATTTTTGGAGCTGGTTTCATAACACACACTTTGAATGATATTAACCATGTAAGAAGGCTATATATCTATACTAATAAAATTATTTTGAAATTTAAATATATCTCTTATCAAATCCTAATTTTTTTATGTAAACGAACTTTAAAATTGAATTAATTACCATGTAAGAAAGCTATATATCCATATTAAACATATTTACATTGCAATTACACATAATGCAATTTTATATTAACTCATTTTTATGAGATATTATAAGCATTGTATTTTACAATTTAGTATAGGGAGTGTAAAGGAAATATTTAGTTGATTCAATGTATAGCGAGATAGATAATCAAGTTGGCTAGTTCAAGTTGTACAACATTTTGAGCTTTATATAAGAATATATGAGTTGATTCTTTGGAAACTAGTATGCATCGTTCATAGATTTTCATTGGGTACCATTCATGAATTCATGAATGTGGGTAAGTGCCTAGGATTTTTCCTACAAAGTAAGCATGAAATTGATGCTTAAGTAGTATGAAATTTAATAATTTTGGTGTCAGAAAATTATTTTGGACTTCATGCTTTATTTTTAAGAAGTTTGAATAAAAATTATATAACAATGTGTAGTTATATGTAACATTTTTTCTTCTTGTGAAGAAAAATGGTAGCAGCTAGGGTTTTGTTTGGCTCTGTCACCGCCTTCAACAAAAATGCAGCTCTCGCGCCTGCATTACCTGACCCTATTGTCTTCCCCTTCAGTGGCGAACGCACTATAGATGGCAATGATTTTGGGGTTCTCAGTTCTCCGAAAAAACACCTGGAGGTTGTACCTTGCGGAGTCCGGTTCGGGCTCCCTTCTCCTTGCCTCTTTACGGAGGCCTTCAACATGGAGAGGTCGAGAGTTAAAACAATAAACTACCCTGCTGCAAAATCAGTCGCAGACTAGGCGATGGTCCTTGCCGCTAACCCCTGTGGCTATAAGGACAGATTCAGGTACTGGACAGGAGGCAATCCCCTCCCACTTGGCTTTTTTATGCAGATAAACGAGGTTGTCCGCTCCAGAAGAAACGCCCTAAGCTGTCGCAAAAATATTGTTCCAAAGCGGTCCCCTACCTCATTTCAAATTCAAATATTACTGCTCTAAGGTAACACACTTTTACAATGGGTTTCCTCTTCAGATCTAGTGCAGAATCTCAAGCTAAATCTGGAGTGCCAGACTGGGATTCCCTCGGTCCACTAGAGACTTCTTTACCAAGGTAAACAGCTTAAGGACCTTCTTCCCCTCTCAGTTTACAGCATTAACAGAAATGTTTCTATTGTGTTCACCCTTCGTCTGCGAGGAGGAGTTGCTAGGCAGTCTTCTTCTGCCCCTTCTTTCTCATACAAAGATGTTATACACTCTCAAAAACCCATACCCCCTGAAGCCCCCAAACCCCAGCCTTTTCTGGTTGACAAGTTGGATGATGTTCCCTTTGTTGAGATCTCTCATCCACATCTTGCAGATGATCTTCAAAAATTTGCAGAAAAAGCCATAATCTGTAGATTTAATGGACTTTGACCACGTACAAAGGAACTCTACGAATGGATCCACGAAAACTGGACCAGCAAATGCAAGGTAAAATTCTGCTCAAAAGGATTCTTCATAGTATTGTTTGAGCACTCTAAGCATTATGCTCTGGCCTTAGAGGAAAGTCCCTGGTTTTTGGGAACAACAGGGCTCTTCTTAACCCCATGGTTCCCAGAATTTGACCCAGCTATAGCAGTCATCACCAAGACACCTGTCTGGATCAGGCTTCCCAACTTATCGATCCATCTATGGAATTTGGCTATTTACAGACGCCTTGGGCCGCTTTGTAACGGCGGATTATGACAGGGAATTTCAAGGTCTCTACACATATGCCAGAATATGTGCGGAAGTAGACCTCAACAAAGGATTTCCCGACCAAATCATCATCAAGGTTGGTGACTTAGTATGGACTCAGATCTTAGATTATGAAAACACAGCATTCCGTTGCCACCACTGTCACCAAACAGGGCATTTGCAGAACTCTTGCCCCACTCTCCCTACAAAAAAGAAAAAGGAAAACAGTACAAAGTCCAAATCCAAAAGATGGACTCCTTGTTCCCTGCCGCCTGTTGCAGACTCTGAATCCTCGAGCTCAGAAGATGAAGGGGTTGATGCAGTTTCAGATTAGGGTCCTCAGTCGATGCACTTATCCACCACCGCTCCTGGGCATCCTCCTGATATGACGATCACTCCAAAACATGTTCATGAGTCTGCCTCCTCTGATTCTGATAAGGAGCTCCCTCATTTGGAGAACTCCTGTCTTCAAATCATCCAAGTTCATACTCACCAGGATGGTTGGGTTAAAGTCAACAAAAAGAAAGGGAAGAAACTTCGTGTGGAAGACTCCACCATTGTTGGGTAGAAGTCGGTTTTTTCTAGCCCCCTTCTTGGTTGTCGTTGTTCCTTGCTTGTCTTTTTTCTCTCATTGAGACCGATGTTGATAGCTTATCATTTCCGGTTGGCCGGTTTCTTGGTTCTCTTGACTGTATTATCTTTTGTACCATATTTTTTGCTTAATAGAATTAGTCCAATTCAAGAGAAAAAAAAACATTGTTTCTTCTTATAAATTGTAAAGACGTTTATTTATTGTAATGTTTTGACAATATTTTTGATAGAGGTTTATATATTAATTGGTAAGTTAAATATAGTATAAATAATTTTATTCTATTTTTTTATATATTCAATATTTTTTTATATTAATAATTAATAAAAAAATTGAAAAAAATTATATATATATAGATAGATATATATATATATATATATATATATATATATATATATATATATATATATATATATATATATATTAATTGAAAAAATAGTATATTTATTTATAATTTTTAAATATATTTATCATTATTTAAAATAAAACAAAAAAAACACTTACGAAAAAATACATATATAAAAGAGGGTTGATGACCAAAAATTTTATAATTTATATTAAGACTTAAGTTGGAAATATATTTTTGTTATGGGAATATTGATTTATTTAATAATATATTAAAACTATTTTATTAAAGAATTATTAATTTTTTAATTTAAATTATATATATATATATATATATATATATATATATATATATATTAGTGAAACAACTTTATAGTGAAACAGGTTCTTGGAGAGTTCTTAAAACACCATGGATGGAAAGGATTCGCTATCTCTGTGATAATATAAACATCGAGGATGAAAATCACTTCCTCTTAGAGTGCCCCGCGTACAACCACATTAGAGCTCAATTTCATAATCTTTGTTGCAATACTGACCTTCCCTACCTTTTAAGATGTCAAAATTATAGTGAGCTCCGAAGGCTTCTCTCCAAGCTTTTTGAGCATAGGAATAAAATCTTAAATAAAATTAAATAACTCTTTTCTTTAGGTTCGATAGACCAAGAATTGGTCTCAATGGACGTTCACCACCACCACCACCACCACCACCACCATCGCCATCATCATCATCAATATTAAAAATAAATTTGAGATACACTTATGATTTAATATGATATTAATGTATTAATATATTAACATTATTTTATTGAGGACAAGTTTGTTACTTATTTAAATTTAGTATATAATGTATAATATATTAGGAAACAAGTTTAACGTGCGTTAAATAATATATTAAGATTCAAATCAAAGATATTTTCTTATCATTTTATATGATATTAGTTTAATAATATATCAAAATGAGTTTATTAATATTTATTTAATATATATTTAGGCTGATAGGCTTTCTCTTTTGAAAGAGATACAGTTTTTCATCGTCAACATTTTTAATGTCCGGCTGACACTTGTTCCTTGGGAGTTTTAACCTCTCGCTGACACCTGTTGCCTGACACCTGTTCCCCCAAATCCTTGCGACCGGTCATGGCAGTCTAGAAACGATGAATCTTCGACTTCCACTACAAGCTCTGACTTCCACTACAAACCGATTCAGAAATAATGTCGCCTTTTTCCAACTGCAGTCCAGAAACGATGAATCTCCGACCTCCATTACAAACTCCGACTTCCACTACAAATCGATTCAGAAATAATGCCGCCTTTTTCCGACTTCCACAATGTCGCCTTGCAATTTCTTCTTCACTTCCGGAATTGAATTTTTCTCCCACCTGCAACTCCATAGCAACGCAGAGCAAAGTCGCCAGCAACGCAGAACAGAAGAACAGGTAATGCCCTTTCTTTCTTCATCGTTTTACTTCTGACACTGTTTCTCTGTTTTACTGTTCTGGTTCTGGTTCTCTATTTTCTAAGATCTTCCACTTTCCTGCGCTTCAGTTGATGACCGGCATAAATATGGTTTTCGAAAGATATACCCAAAAGGGTATGTTGCTTGCTGCTTCTCACTTTCTTGGAATGGTTCTCTTGCATACCCAAGGCTTCCCACAAATAATATTCACATCTATAAATCTCCTTTTTCTGTCTTGGAATAGCCTCCACATCTGTAAATTTCCTTCCTTTTCTATTATCCATTTTGTCTCCTAAAAGATTACATCTTAGTCCTCGGTATAGGGCCTTTGCTGAGCTAATTCCTACATTCTCCTTTACAAAAGCACACCCCGAATACGATTTCAGTTTATTTTTTATTTTGAGCTGGTGAAGCTTAGGGTTCATGTGTTAACCTGATTTTAGCTGCGTTTATGAGCATATCAGAAGAAAAACCCTAAAATAAAAGCATGTACTTTAGCAAATTATTCCAATAAAAGCATGGCCATGCATTAATTTGGTATTGGTTTGAATGGGTGCGCATTTAGGATTTGGTCTAGGCATACAAGCTAAACCTAAGGAATAGGGAAAGCCTTTCTAGTGGCTAAGAACAAAAGTACATAGTTCTTGAATTCATTGGAGTTGTAGATTTCTATCTGCAAAAGTTGTTGCTGAGTATGGTATGCGGCCTAACACTAATATGCTTAGGGAAACTGGTGTTTTGAATGTGGTATACTAGTACTTCTACGGTTCTCCCTGTAAAACTGTTCTTGGTCTTCGTCTTTCGTTATTATTTTTATATATTTTATTGGCTTGTTTTATTTCAGTTGTCTACTAATCTAACCGGTCTTAGCTTTCCCCTCTCTATTGTTTCCGTCATTCTGTTTTCCTTTACAATTATGTATGCAACACATAGATAACTGGCATATCCTCACTAATACTTGTTAGTATCTTCAAATGAAAATGCACAACTTGGAGAAAGAAATAAATTGAACTTTTTTAAGGTGGCTTGAAGACATTGCACACAAATTAACTGATATCAATAGTTACTTCTTCTGGAGAATATGATATAAAAAGCGAATATCATTGAAATTGCCTTGAAATGTTTACAAAGAATTTCTAAAATTGCAGTAGCTGAAAATCTACCATAGCAAGTCAAGAATAGGGATCAATGATATTGCTCCCGAATTGTTTTTTCTGGTCAGAAGAATTATATCCCTGATAGTTGTCAATGTTATTTCGAGACTATACATTTTTTGGATTTCATGGGGATGGATTCAACTTTTAACATGGATACGATGCATCTAATTGGAAGCACCTTGGTTTGGCTTTAAATTAATCCTCATGCAAAACAAATTCAATGGTAAAAAGAAAAGGACGACAGACAAATTAGTATTGTGATATACACGCAGCAAACTAACAGCTCTTCACAAGTATAGTTGTGTAGCAATTGCCTGCTTATCCAGTTGTGTAACAATCCAGTCTCTGCATCAATGGCATGGTGTATTTGTTAGAGAAAAAAAGATAAAGATAGAAGTGGACCAAGATAAAACCCATACATCTTATCAAGATTGTAACAACGCAGAAAATTGAAATTTACCTTCTTCATGCACTTCTTTTCTCTAACTTCGTACCATTCTTGAGAAATGTCACAAAGCCAACCACCAGGGGTAACAGAGTGCAAAAAGGCATGCCAGTTATAATAAATGAAACATCTTCACTTTCTCACAGATTATGCATGTATTTTAATAGCATCAATTGCAATAGTAGTTATTGGATGCACATATTCTAAACATAGGGTAGTATTAAAGCACAATAGTGACCAAAAAAGTCGTTGATTTTCTGTGTTCTTTGGTATTTCAAAAGATATCTAATATTGACTTAAAACATGCATTTTATATGAAGGATACATAAACATCAGTTGCTGAAAAACACAATTCCAGTCATTGTAATATTCATCTCAGCAGCAAGATATTCACCCTTACGATGAACTCGAGGATAGATGAAATTGAGGAAAAGATTCAATGAGAGGAACAGAGTTGAAGAGAAAACAACAACTTGAAAAAACATTCCTTGCATGTGTATATTACACCATGTAAATTTTAAATAGGGCTATTTTAAAAATCTTAAAAAGAAAGAAAATTTTTCGTAACCCTTTGTAATAAATTTAAAATCCTATCTGGTAAAAAAATACAGAATACTAAAAACTTTGGGCATAGCGAATTCTTATATGGTGAATAGATCTTGCTTATCAACTCTGTCCTTAGGGACCCACTTCTCATAGTAGCTTGCGAGGTCTTTCTATGGAATTTAGATCATTGAATATCAAGATCATCCAGTTAAAATCTCACCCATAAGCATCTTCATGACCAGGGTACTCCCATTACATAGTCTTTGTATGCCTTAAATAACAATTAGGTTCTAACCACATGGGCATCCCAAAATGCAGTGGCAGATCATACTAGTTTGTACCCTACCCTTGCATGCGGCTATTTTAAGGAAAATATGCAAAGATCTGCATTTCTAAGCTAAATTGATTGAATGTGTCTTAAGATCCCAAGGGGAAAAAAGAGAACAACAAGAAAACATGGTGTAGACTGAGAAGTTACTCTGGTTTACTTTTACAATTGTATGGTTGTATATTCATAACGTCAAACAGAAAAATATTTTGCTAAGAAATACTTACATGGATGGTCCTCTGAATAATCTTGGCGTGAATTTTAGGCCTTAGTGGTAATTTCGTGCCCTTCATTGTGTGGAAATATTCCTCTTTCTCATTGCGAGACAGGGTGAGAAGGAATTTCTTCTCCTCCTCTGTGTAGGGTGTGAAGGAATTTAACATTGGATGTTGAACTCCAACCCGTAAGGGTTTCAGAAGTACCTTTTTCTTTATTATAAATTATTAGGCCGATAGGCCTTCTCTTTTGAATCAATACACTTGTTTTTTCGTCAACCTTTCCTCTCTCCAAATCACACGTGTACACACATTTTTTAAGCTTTTATTAAATTTAAATTTTAAGATTTTACTGAATAAATATTACTGAAATTTAAAATAGTAATTACTGTTTAGTAAGAAATAGTAAATTTAGTAAGATATTATGTAGACTTACTGTGCAAAATTAAATATTTATTTCAAAATATAAGCAAAGGCACTTCATAATCTCTTTTAAACTTTATTTGAGGATAAGTTTAAGTAATTGGTTTTTTAGAAAAGGAAAAAGAATGTTACTTCCGATTCCTTTCAAAACTTGAATAGGATATTCTTCTCCTCCTCTGTGTAGGGTGTGAATGAATTAAATGTTGGATGTTGAACTCCAGCCCGTAAGGGTTTCGGAAGTACCTTTTTTTTTATTGGAAATTGTGGCCTCCTCTTTATTATTGCATTTAATTATAAATCTAAGTGTTCATTATAGACAAATCTATTATATAACGATTATAGAAATGCTAATTTATGCTTTGCTTACAATTTATTTAATGCATTAATATCTCTTCCAATGCATTAAAATAAATTGCAGGTATTACCATTGCAAATCAAAAATTTGGACTTTGCTACCGTGATGGAGCCAATTTTGACCGAGAATGCCATCCTGAAATTGCTAGATGGTTCGACTGAGACGCAACCTCTACTGCAAGTAGTCAACATCGGATCTGTCTATTCATCAAAAACTAGCGCTTCCCACTACCACATCACTCTCTCTGATGGCACATATCAACACAGGACTTTGCTCCCATTTGCTTATGGCGCACAAGTCACATCTGAAGACATTCAAATCGGTTCAATCGTTTCACTTAGAAAATCAACTTGCACAGTGTCCCAAAACTCTACGTAAGATTAGGCTTTCTTTTAAACTTTTCCCTTTACTCCCTTTGCATTATTCCTGAATAAAAAATCAATTTAACATTCATTTTAATTTTAAATAATTTCTTCATCCATTTCAGATCCATTCGAATTCTAGAACTTGAAGTTGTGTACCGTAGCAGACCTTTGGTTAACGACTTGTCATCGCTATTGCATGCACAGGCAATCAAATATCATTCAAGTTCTTCATCATCACAAAATATTCTTCCAAATACTTCAACTCCAACAAGCACACCTACAACATCGCTTGTACCATTTACATCACTCAATCCGTACCGGAAGTATTGGTCGATTCAAGGTAGAGTATTATCAAAAACACCCTCGAAAAACTACAACACTACACGTGGGTCAGGAAAAGTTTTGGGCTTTGACCTCATTGGTCGTGACAAAGATGAAATCCATATTTCTGCATTTGCTGATTTAGCTGAATCTCTGTACAATCTCATTGAAGTTGGGCAACTATATATTGTCTCCAATGGAAAAATAAAGCAAACAAACCCAAACTACAACCATTTAAACAACAAATGGGAGATTTACTTGCTTGCTACATCAACTATGACACCATGTTTAGAAGATGATCCAAGCTTTCCTTACCAAATATTTCATTTTAGGACTATGCTGAAGTCAAATCCACAAACCCAAATACGCTTGTCAATGTTCTTGGTGTCGTTACCTCCACCTCCCCTGCTTCTACAATAAGGAGAAGAGATGGAACTGAAACATTAAAAAAAACAGTAACATTGAAGGACAAGTCAGGTTTCAGCATTGATTTAACAATATGGGGAGATCAATTTCTCTCTATAGGAAAGGACCTTGCTGGAATCCACTCCTCTGACAACCCACCAATCCTTTGTGTCAAAGGAGGCCGGGTAATTGAATTTAATGGAATCACCATTGGGAAAATTTCCACTACTGCTCTTCTTATAAATCCAGACATTGAAGAAACTCAACAACTCCAATCTTGGTTCCATGATACAGGATACAGCTCTTCGTCTCCTTCACTGAGCAGAAACTATACTATGTCTTCCAAGCGAGCTTTACCAGAAAAGACCATTCAGGAAATATGTAGCATGGAAATCTTGGAGAAAGTAGTATGGGTTTTGGTTCATGCCACAATAACTCATCTACGCATGAACGATTTCTATTTTCTTGCTTGTCCATTGGATTACAATGGGAAACAATGCATGAAAAATGTAAGCGACCATTCTAACGATCTCTGGCATTGTACAAAGTGCAACGGCGAATTTTTAGAATGCAACTACCGTTACAAACTGAAAATCGAATTGCATGACCACACTGGTCAGCTTCAAAATGTCACTATCTTCAATGATGCAGGAAATGAACTCATGGGGATCACAGCTAAAGACTTTTTCCTCCTTTCCATTGAGCCAACTGATCTTTAGAAAATATGTCGTCATATATCAGGCCGTCACTTCTCTCTGTCACTTTCCATTAAAAAATAATACTACAATGGTGTTGAGCATTTCCAATCTATTCTGCTAAGTTCAGAAGAAATTCAATATGATGATGCATGCACGGAAATCCTAAAAGACATTGTCGCACTTACCATTTCATAATGCTCTGTTGCTCATTGCCTTTGACCTCATTTCTTATATGTACACCTTTTTATTTCTCTAGATAGAAAAGAACATCCCTGTATAGTTCATTTCTCCATACCATTGTAAAATACAACCATGTTGTTGTACTGAACAATTGCTTTTACAATAATATTTTTGAATGACTACAACTATGTATATTTACCCTTTCACATTTCAATAATATAAATACTTATGTTTGGCACTACAAAAAAGGTTTTTACCAACATCTATTTCAAAGTGATTTTAAACTCTTTATAGCACTTATTAATAGTTATTTAGAAATTCCACCTTTCAACACAATGTCATACATTTCATATGCATTCATACCTCAATTTGTAATTTTTAATTCTCACACCTCATCCCTAACATAGAATTATTTGTACTTTGTTAGATATGTCATCAAACGATGAAGATGCAGAAAAAAAAGCACGACGTCTCCTTCTTTATGCTCAAAACAAAGAAGCAATAAATGCGCGACGACGACTTCTTTATAAAAAACGAAAAGAGACTCCCTCTTCCCAAAACCTATATAACCCTCCCCGCACCCGCCCCCCCTCAATGAAGAACACCGTCGCTTTAGGCAAAAAATAGATAGCCTTTCTCCATTGCATGTTTGCACACTATGAAAAGAATCATATCCAGGCATGAAGACAAAATGTTCACATGGTACCCTTTCTTGTTCCCGATGTGCAACCTCAAAAAATTCAAACCGTTTCACTCATGCCAACAACATGGACCCTGGCGAACAACCATATGTCCCTCAAAATTTAACACAAATTGAAGAAATGCTGATTGCACGTGTAAATCCGATTCTACAAGTAACGCATGCTCGTGGTGGTCAATACAAATATAGCGGCCATACAATCAGCTTCCCTCAAGACATTACTACTATTGCGAAATATCTACCTCGCCTTGTTTCTAAATTAGACGTCCTCATTGTTAGAAGACAAAACCCTTCTCAAACATCTTATGAATTCATTGTTTGTAAATCACATGTTCTAGCAGCACTAGAATACAAACTCACTCATGATCCCTACTACAAAGATGTTGAACTCAACCCATCTGCAATTTTTTCTCTTCCAGATCAACCTACTTATATTTCTAATCTTGTTCGTAATGTAACCACGTCTTCATTTATACCCCAGGAAAACATAGTCGATTCTACTCATGATCTTGATGCCAATCTACCTTCATTAGATATCCAACCTTCTTCATTTGTTCCAATTCTTCCAAACTCCTGTAATGAACTTGATCGTATTCATGCTTACTTTCACTCCACAAATTCGAAATCAACAAATTCAATTGATTAGCCTACAATATCTCTATCGCCTATCAATGAATACACTACTGAGGGCCTCTTCTCTATGGCATTTCCCACACTTTTCCCAACAGGCATTGCCATGATCACACAACCAAGAATTACAAAAGTTGAGCTGCACGAATATGCCTGTCACCTGTTACGCTACCATGATAATCGCTTCGGACGGCCTCCAAGATTCCGTTACTACATATATAACATGCTGATGCGCCACCGTAGCCAATCAAATGCCAATGTTTTTGTTAAAAAAAACATTGAAAACAATTTGCCAACAACTGTATTAGATTTGCAGCAATGCCTTCATAACCTTCCAAATTCAAAAATTCCAGAAATGGTCATGCACTTTGGCTCATCCCTACGAGGTACACGCTCTTTCTGGAACAAGCGTCATAATGAGCTAACTGACATGATCACATAGCTTGGGAGCCCAACGTTTTTCTTCACTCTAAGTTCTGTTGATACCAAATGGCCTGATCTGCACAATATTATGCCTGCCGAGGTGCCCTCCTATACAAATGCTCATTACAGGTGGAGAATTCAAAATATAATTAACAATCCACATTTAACATCCCAATACATGCATTGCATATTTACAATTATCCTCGAGGAAGTTTTACAAAAAGGCCTCCATGCAATCGACTATTGGTGCAGGTACTTTTGATTACCATTACTTTTAAAAAAAAATATTAAACTTTAGTAGAATTAAACAATAATATTTTTTGAAATTACATGCAGATAAGAATGGCAACATCGAGGATCTGCACACATACATGGATTCCTTTGGTTGAAAGATGCACCAAATATGGACTCCCTCAATTGGAACAATGAGATAGAAGTTCTCAATGCTCAAAAATATTTTGACCATTATGTAACTGCTTGGAACCCGCGACAACTCCAACATTGTGCATCTTTACTCCACCAATCAGCAGAGTAGGACCCATGTCTTCTCAACACATGATCAATCTTTGCATCAACACAGACAGATGACTATGAAGAGCTTGTCAATTGTGTCCAATGCCTTACAAAGTGCCATGCATCTTCTTGTCTTCGCAAAAAAAACAAAGTTCTTACATGTCGCTATGGAGTACCATGGGAGTTAAATCCCACATCTTCACTGCTAATGGACAACAAAGGTCAGAAAATCTACAAGCCTGCACATAACGATGATAGATTAAACATTCATAATGCCGATCTACTTTCCATCTGGAGAGCAAATGTTGATTTCCAGCCAGTGCTTTCACGCCATGTCGTGTTAGCTTATATTTCTAAATATGCAGCCAAAGCAGAAACAAAGTCAGAAAGCTATAGCAAAATGTTATTTCGCCTCTTGAAAAACGTCGCTCCAGAAGCACCTACTGTCACTGTTGTCCGAAAACTCCTTACAAAAAGCATAGCAGAGAGAGATATTGGAGCGCAAGAAATATGCCATATGTTGCAAAAATTACCTCTCACATTCTGTAGTTGTACATTTGTATCTCTAAATGTTAATAGAACTGTATTCAGACGTGTTCTAGATGGTTCTAAAAATCCACCCTCAACACCACCATTTGTTATCGCATACATGAATAGGCCTTCTTCATTAGATCAATTGCCCCTCATAGAAGCTGCATGCTCTTGGTCATTTTCTCCTCGTCGTAGAAAAAACCAGTGGAAACAGATTTCGCCTCCCATAGTTCTCCATATCTTGCCACGATACACCACAATCCCTTCCCCTACTGATCCAAGCTACACGAACTTCTTATGGACTGAATTAATATTGTATTTTCCCTTCCGTACCCTCCCCAATGACATTGGATGCAGTAATGAGGAAATCATTGCACATTGGGAACAAAAGAAAGGAACATATACAGCATGGCATGTTCACCGTGAAAATGAAAACCCACAATCTCCACAATCAGAAGATGAATCTACTCCTGTATCTAGCCCTCGTGACATCCCCCTTGACCCTGTTCAAATGAATGAATGGGAAATCGTCTCTCACCTTCACCCAGGCGAGAGCATCGAAATTGATGCCCTTGAAATCATTGGCAATCGTGAATTTGACCTCAACCATCATTGGTCTCATACTTCCCTACCTCTCCACTTGCAAGAAACTGCCATCAATTTCATTGAATATAATCGCTCATCTATTCAAAATCAACATCATCCCTCTTCAAACCTTCCCGTAAATCACATATTATCTCCTACCCAAAAAAAAGCTTTCACACATATTACTTCTCATTTCAAAAACCCTCTTCCAAAACCCCCAACTAGAACCATTATACAAGGGACAGCCGGAACGGGCAAATCTGCTCTAATAAAATCTCTACAACGTGCATTCATTGAACTCTCCTGACCAAATATAAGCCCATTGTTGGTACTTTCACCTACCAGTGTTACAGCTTTCAACATAAATGCACTTACAATTCATTCTTTCCTTCACATCCCTATCCAAACAATGCATCCTCTTGAAGGACAACCACTCCTCCACCTCCAAGAACAACTCCACCATATTCAGTACATACTCATTGATGAAATGAGTTTTATCGGGCCAAAAATGCTTTCCCGTATTGATGATCGCTTACGAGAGGCCTTTCCCCTCCATCGAAATGCACCATTTGGTAATCGATCCATTATCCTTGTTGGGGATTTAGGCCAGCTACCACCTGTAAAAGACATTCCTCTTTATGCTGGCACATCACGTGGTACTGCACTTTGGCGCAACTTTGATACAGTCATTACGTTCACAACTATTTTTCGCCAGCAAGGTGATAACCCTTCCCAGATTTCCTTCCGCAACATTCTCACAAATCTCAGGGATGGGACATCTACAATCGAAGATTGGAAGCTACTAATGTCAAGAACAGATTCCTCTATTACGCATGAAGATAAAAAAATATTTGAGGACTCCATGCATTTATATGCAACAAACAGGTCAGTTGCCTTGCATAACAAATCAATGTTGAAAAAATTAGACAAACCAGTGGCTGTGTGCTCAGCGGAGAAACATGTGGAACAAACATTCACTACATTTGAAGAAGAACAACTAGACAGAACGCTTCTGTTATGCAATGGAAAAAAAGTTATGTTGACCTGTAATTTATGGGTACATGCAGGGCTTGTAAATGGCGCACTTGGCACAGTCATTTCAATATGCTATGCACCTGACTCAAAGCCTCTAGAATTGCCATCCTTCGTGATTTTTGATTTCAAACAATACAGAGTAACAGCATGGGACATTGCACACCCCACATATGTGCCCATTTCTCCTATCACAAGGGGCACACATCGACAGATACCACTTCGAATGGCATGGGCTTTAAAAATACACAAGTCAAAAGGAATGACATTAGATAAAGCAACAATTGACATCGGCCCCAAAGAACGCCAAGGTATAACATTCACTGCCATTTCAAGAGTTAGATCTCTAATAGACCTTCGAATCCATCTAGCATTTCCATTTTCACGCATTTCACGCATGAAAGAAAATCCACATCTACAACGCAGAAAGCAAGAAGAGTCATTGCTCACATCGAAATCTATATAGACAAATACAATCTATCCAACAATACACTCTTCATTGCATCTTCTCTAAGAGGTAAAAAAACCCTCACCTTATCCAAATTGCATATACAATTACTTTTTTTTACATTTGTTCTATTACTCATTATGTCCCTAATGTTTAAAAGAATTTTATGATTACTTTAGTTATTTTGAAATCTATAATTAGTTTACTTTTACCATCCGTTAACACTAACAATAACTATTTACCTTCTTTCATGCTAAACAGATATGGATTCAAGGGATTTAAACATGCTCTATGAATGTTGCCAGGAGATTCACCAGCATGAACTAACTTTACATGATATATAGCTCAGATTCCTTTCACCCCATTCATTGCCTCTATACCGTTTGCGTGGAAATATTGCACTATTGCAAAAGATTCGAAGAATTCTAAGGAAAACAATCCACATAAATGAAAGAGATAGACAACGGAAAATGCGAGCTAAATGGCAAGAACTCCTTTCTGAACGTGGAGTCACTATAGAAACCAATTGGTGTTGCCGATGCTATGCATCATCATGTATTTTTTATTAGATATTTACTTTCAAAAAATTTTTGTTGTACACATGTATATATCTCTTCACCTTCAAATTTGTATATCTATGTGAATATAAATTATAATCCATTCCGTTTCAAGGTTTTCAGGTTTTCCTCATGCTATTATGTTCTATTCTATCTTGAAAACTTTATATTTGTCAACATATTTAATATTCACCTTCTACAGACAATTGTAACTTGTAAGTTAACTTCAGTAGATCATTAAATACTTGGTATACTTGTCAACTATCCTTAAATGCTGAACTCCTCCCAGGTTTCTATTAATAGAGGGCTTCCCCTTCTATTTCTGAGCAGCAGATCTAATATATGCAGTAATTCTTTTCTTCCTTCTATTAATTTTCAATCTATGTTATTATATTTCTATTTTGTTCTCCGTAACGATGTTATAATCTTGTTGTATCTGGTTTGATTCCACATTACTGGAAGTCACCACACTTTCAGGTTTTCATATTTCTCTAATTGTCTAACATTACTTTTTGCATACACTCTGGAAATATGCATCTGCAAACCTGAGCCGTTTGGGACAATTCAACATTGCTCTTGTACTTGGGCTGAAGTCGTTCCATTTTTCAAACTCTCTGTTAGGCTTGCCACTGTATATTCACCAACCGATACACAAAATTCATGTTCTAAGGCCTCATTTATGAAAACACTTTAGTTAGGCTATTGTTTCCCACTTATGAAAATGTCCTACAGTGTTTTGGTATTGCAGGATAGTATTTCTGACATTGCCTTTTTGCAATCCACAGAAATAGGAAAACAGTTGGTAAGTCTGATAACTCAATTTTTGTCACAGAAATAGGAGCACAGTGGGTAAGTTAGATTTCTCAATTTTGTTTTCAATATGGTAGTAGCTACAAGGATAAACCTGCAGTGAAGTTTTTATAGTTATCAGTTTAAAATAAATTATATAAAATCTTTAATCTGTAGTCAAATGGTACAGTGAGTAGCTTTAGAACTATTACATAACTGTTACATGCATAAGCTAAATTTGAAGGAATTTAGGCTTGTATTTAACACAAATTTGTTTTCAAATTTGATTATTGTATCTTCCAAAATGTGTAACAAAAACAACCACATCAAAGAGAAACTGAGTGGAATACTGGATAGCTGCAAGAGAAGATAATAATCAAGTGAATTAATCTCTTTGCCCACACAATTTTTTCTATTCCCTCTGTTTCTGTGAGTTTCTTATCAATTCTTGATTAGGGCAAGGTTGTCCATTCTTGGAAGAGATCTGCTCACCCTACTTGATTTATTGACATTGTACATTATATCCACTTGTTCACTAGCACAATTTGTTACGTTGTAACTTGTATGTAATGTTCCTTTTTGTTTTTGTGCCTTCTCCAAAGGACATGTATGTTCCTATTCACGATGCCTGTGCTCCTTTGAGGCAAAATGGTTTTCTATAGATTGGTAGCCATTGAATTTGATAACGTGCAGCATACTGCAACGGTTGGTTTTCTGTGTGATCATGGCTACTTATACTGACAATACATTTGTACCTAATAAATTCTAATTACATTCAAGCAGGTTATTCTTTAAAACCTGCTATGGAACTAATTCAACTATTTCTCTACTTTTTCGTTCCTTGGCTTTGTATCTTAGCCAAATTGTTGCGCATCTGGTACCAAGGGTTCTGACCACTAAATGAACCTTGTTAAAAAAGGAAAAAAGTAACATAGCAGCAACTAATGCTATCCTGCTTCACTCACTTGAAACAAATAAGCCATTGTTCATATGGGCATTTTCTCTGTATTTCAGATGTCGGTTGGGCATTTTCTCTGTATTTCAGATGTCGGTTTGAAATGGCGTGAAGACTACATTCGCCTTTGGTTACGCCGATTTGGGAAAACTTGACTCTCAAATACAACAAGCTATTGCAACAACCTCTGTTGATTTGGTATTTTCTAATCCCATTTCCATAATAGCTTTAGATCCTTATTAACCCAGATCTGTTAAGAATGATTGATACTAGCATGGATCCCAGATCTATCGTATACTGAGCTGTCCATTTTAGTTAGCACTCTTTGCAGCTTGCTTTGTTTGATCCTTCTAAAGCTTAATAAAAATAAAAGTTGAAACAAACCATCTTAGCATGTAAGTCAACTACTAGTAATATCTTGATTCACTATCTACCAGATTTTTCATAGGCTTGGGCAACATGGCAAGTAGCAGCAGGATTCTGATAATTGGAGGAATAGGCTACATTGGTTGTCATATATCTAAAGCTAGCCTTGCTCTTGGCCATCCCACATTCCTTCTTGTTAGAGAGGCTACTACTTATAATCCTGAGAAGGCTAAGCTTCTGGAATCCTTCGAAGCCTCAGGTGCTATTATACTTCATGTAAGTGCTTTGTCTGCCTTACTTTCAGATCAAATCTAACTGATCAACACATTAGTGATTCCTTAGTTATGTCATTTTTTGTACTAGTGGTGAGCACTGATTTGCATAAACTTCTTGTGATTTTTTTTCCCCTCATTCAGAGAAGGTCATTTGATCATGTCTTGTGCTTGGCTGTGAGACCTAGACTATATGTGTGGAAGTACTCTATTTTTTTTTCTTTTCGTGGGTACTGCATTTCATTATTTCCTGTAATGGGTTTTACCGTTTTCAGCTAAGTTCAGCGTACAAGGATTGTGTAGGGTTTATTTTCTTGTGGGAAGGAAGGCTCATTTTCTCATTTATTGTAATGGGCTATGGAAACGAATTAGCATAAGCTAGCCGTGCACTCTTAGTTTCCTATGGGTATAGCCCTTTTGATTATTCCGTGTAATGGGTTGTCAACTCTGAATATCACACCCTTACTGTTTTCTTCCCATTTTCATCTAGGACCTCATTTTTCTTGGATATGCCCAGATGCATGACCTGATAAAGAATCATCAATTTGCAGGGGTCTCTGGAGGATCAGGCAAGTCTTGTTGAGGCAATCAAGAAATTTGATGTAGTTATATTCGTTGTAAAGAGACCACAGCTGATGGATCAGCTGAATATTATCAAGGCCATTAAGGAGGTTGAAACCATCAAGGTATATACTATACAATATACTCTTGATAAGGTTTTAGACTTACATATATAGACCATATGTAGATAACAATTCCAGATATGTTTTTACAACTGTTGTTTATGATATTGGCAAAGGTTTTTCCCATCTGAGTTTGGCAATGATGTCGATAAAACCCATGCAATGGAGCCTGCAAAGACCACGTTTGCTTCCAAAGAAAAAATTCGTAGGGCCATTAAGGCAGAAGGCATCCATTACACATATGTCGCCAGCAACTGTTTTGCTGGGTTTTTTCTACCAAGTTTGGGGAAGCTGGGCCTTACTGCACCTCCAAGGGATAAAATTGTCATATTTGGAGATGGAAATGCTAAAGGTATTTACAGTGTTCTCTCTACCCAAAAAATATCATATGGATCACTTCAAATTCTTTATATCATGACAACACATGATAAAGTCCTAGGCCTTCTTTTTGGAAATTTATAAGGATACTTCAGCAGGCTCTTCACTTTGCAAACGCTGATCCTCAAAGAATGGTATGGAACTAAAGATTTTGATGGTCATTTTCCTTCAGCATCACAGGTAAATCTTGTAGCTAATCTGCGCCTCAAAATTTATGTAATTTTAGAGTGTTCGGTTTTTTGGGGGGGAAATATTAATTTTTAGATTTTAATCTAAATAAAGGTCTGAAATGCACCCTGGGAAGCTTGTAGTTGCATATTTAGAGAGCTCCTATTTAATTCCTAGGCATTTACATGAGCTTGTTATATGCATCTCCAACTTTGCAACTTGAAAGTGATCAGACCCAGCTGGACATGGGCTTCGTGGTCATATTCAATACCCCCAATGTATTCGTGTTCATGTAATTCAGCATGGTATTTCAACTTTTAAGGTTAAAATGACTGTTTTTTAGCATTGGGGGCCTTCTATAGCTGATTACTGGGGAATTCTACAACCCCCTTATCTGTAATTGGTTAGCAAGTAGCTTAAGCATATAGCATCCATTTTTTTTACCTTCGCTTCTCATTGTAACAGGGTCTAACTCTATTATGTTTTCCTGCAAATTTTCTTTGATGACAGTCTCCAGAATATAGCTGCAGGAAAGCGTTCAGGCCTGCATACTATATTGCTAAGACAATTTGATTCTAAATGGGATATGAGGCTTTTGTAAATGGGTATAATTGATTGAATCTTCATCCAATTTTAAAAGTGGCTTTCACTGTCAATAGGTACAGCTATTGAAACTGTTGTCACTGCATAAGACAGATCATTTGATTCTCATTAAAAGGAAGCTCCAATTATCTGGTCTGGGGGATCCTTTGCTATGCAAAAATATCAATTCTAGGTAGATTGCTCAATAGAACAAATCCATCAATGACCTTAACTAATTAAATCATATCAATTCCAGAGAGATTGATCACAGTCAAAGTTACTTTGGGGCAATAAATTCAGTCGGTGTCCATATTCAATCATTATTGGCAGAGCTTAAAGAAAAGGTGGCATTCTTGGCTAACACGAATGTCTCATACATGGCTTAACCAACTTTTATGCTGGGCAGAAATATTGATCAAATTTATGTTTTTCTGGCTCATGAGAAGGGCTAAAGGGTTGGAGATGCTAACACTTCTGTTACAAATATTTCTTGGAATAAAATATAGAGGAATGTGCAATTAATTTTCACTCTAACACATGCCTACAAACATTACAATTACTGTAAAGTACTGAAATTACTATAAAGTACTGAATTCACACATCATGATTCATGAATGATGGGAATCACCTTTACAATTACTGTAAAGTACTAAAATTTTAATTTTATTATTTTTGGAATTACTTTTCATGTTTCATGAAACATGTTTATTAAAAATGGTATTTGAATGGGCAACTGTATATAAAATTTGTTCAAGCTTCATGATTGGATTTGTGCCTTCTTGGTATAAATCTTATAGCCCCATTACCCTTTTTGCTTTGAAATACAATTCACCCCGCCCTCAAGCTTGTTAGGGAGAATGAGATTACTGGTACCATGCCAGCCCCATCAATTTCAAGGCACTTTCAGTTACCTAATTTTGATGAAATAATGCAGTAGCAGTAACGTTAATGCAGCCATGCTTAATAGTAATAGGCATACAAAGGAAACTGCAACATGGACAATATTGTAATAAGGCTGATGTGAGTGGTTGTCGCTGAAGAAAGAGCTCCTACAACAGGGCCACAATAATCTTTTTCTTAGAATATACATTTATGTTATGACATAGATTGAAGAATGTAAGTCCTGATTTACTTCTTCAAGATGGCTATTTACTTCGCAGTACTTTGTTTTTTGCTAAGTAACAAGATTCTTGGATATTGACCACAAATCTTAGATCACTTTTGCATCTCAAACTCTCTACACAACTCGTCAAATAAGTCTCTACCTGCATAACTGAGAATTGAACAATAAGCCTGTTACTGCACAACTGAGAATTTAACATCATCTTTGTGCAAAATTCTATAAAATCTCCTTCATCTCAAAAACTACAATTACTTAAAATTATTAATTAACAAGCAATACTCCTATCGGCCTCTCCTTGCACCTCCTGGGGCAACTGCTAGTATATATATAATGATAAATTTGATGGGTAGGTGAATAAGTTCTGATATTTAGTTGTTTTTAATTTTTATTATTAAAGGTTCACAACATTTTTAGAACCTAGCAAACTTTTGATTTATTATGTTTCCTAAATTGTGGATTTAACGAAAATATGATTAAAAATTTAGGATTTGATTGAATAAGAAAACTTGATATAAGTGTTTTTTTTAATAAATTAAAACAAGTAAAATGTTATAGAAATTTATACTTACTACTTTTAATAATGATTTTCCTCAACCGAGGAAGAAATGATTTTCCTCCACCTACTAAAGTGTGATGTAAACATTGATATAGTCATGATGCAACATCCAATTATTTTTTTGTAGTGTGATGTAGACATTGATATAGTCATGATGCAACATCCAATTATTATTTTTGTAATTTCTTCTTTATAAAAAGAAAGTTAGGTATTATGTATGTATGTATTATCTAGGTAAGAAGAGCTTTGTAATATTATCAATAATGAAATGAAACTATTACTGTTACAATCTTTATTATATTTAATTAATTATTTTTTTAATTTAAAATGTAGAAAAAATTAAAATATAACTAATCTATATCATTTTCATTTAAAATTTATAATAATACTACTTAAAATCTTGAATATAAAAAATACTATAAAAATATTTAAACATTAATAAATGAAAAGTGCATTGAATAGCGTTTAATAAAAAAAAATTGGAGCATTTTGGAACTATTTTTAATATTTAAACTTAAATTGCAGCTATTTTTTTAAAGTATTTATCAAACGTAAATATTATGTTACAAATTTATTAGAGGAATTTTTTATCTCAAACTAATATTTTGAATGCTATTTTGAAATTTATAAATATGAAAAAGCTTAGTAAAATAGTTTTATAATTTAAAATTATATATATATATATATATATATATATATATATATATATATATATATATATATATATATATATATAGAGTGATTCATCAATAATTAAAATCAAAAACATTTTAGAGAAATTTTATATTTTTAAAAATATGTGCAATCAGCACTTTTATACATGTTAATAATTAGTTTTAAAAATTAATATTTTAATCTTAAAAGAAAACATTTTAAATTTCAAACTAATATAATATATTGTTTAGTTATAAATTTAATAATTTGCAAACTATATTTTAGATTTATTGTTAAATATTTTAATTAATATTTTATAATTCTATTTTTATATAATTACTATTACTAAATTTAAACATTTATCATATATTAAATATTGTTTTAATTATTATAATTGTAAAATATATTTAAGGAAATCTAAAATATTTTATAATTATAATTTTATATAATTACTATTATATAAATTTAAACATTTTTCATATATTAAATATTGTTTTGATTATTATAATTGTAAAATATACTTAAGGAATTTTCTTAGCTATTTACTAATACCGGATTTTATATATGGTATTCTTCTTAAAACTTGAGAGTTTTATTTCACTCTAAGAGAATTTATTTTATGTTAATCCAAATAATATGTAAGGCAACATTGATCTATAATACTATATGTATTATAGAGAAAGTTATTCTTCAATTGTTAATATTATGAAAGAAAGTTATTCTTGATTTGTTGCAATATTGTTAATGATTTTAATAAATTAGGATTTAATTTTTTTTTATGACTTTCGGAATTTTAAATAATTGAAAGTATAGGGTATAATATATAATAATTAGAAAATTTCTTGTTAATATTTATTAAAATATATAAATCAAAAAATTATACATATATATTAAAAAAAAATTATTTAAATAAAATTTTGGAAATAGTTATTTTTAATGTAATTTAAAATAAGAATTATAATTCAAATATATTTATAAGATGTTTATTCTTGGAATAATAAAACTCCATTGCATATTTTTAAAATTGAAACTTAATCTTAAAATTGTGAATTTAATATTTATTAATTCAAACCTAAATCCAAATAACAAGATACTTCTCATTTAAAATTTCAATTTTCTGATTGCTAAAACAAATTACTATATTTTATTTAGTAAATCATAAAGAAAAAATTAGAATAGCTTAAGTAATTATATAAAAATATTTAAGATTTTTTTAATTAGAATTCTGACCATAAGATATTCCTACAAAATATTTTATAATAAATTCTCATAGATACATAGTAGTCTAAATTATTAAATATTTATATTACAAAACTGTTTCTAAACTAAATATATTTATATTTTTAGATTTTAATAAACTAAATATATTTAGAATTTTAGATTTTAATAATTATTTATATTAAATTTATGAAATCATTATATTATTTGATTCTATTTTATAAATTAATAAAATTTTAATAAAACATTAAAATATATAAATAAATTTTTAAATAACATATAAATCTTATTTTAAAAATAAATAGCATAACCATGTAATTTTAAAAAATTAAAAATTCTACTATATAAAAAAATTTTACAAAATTTTAATTAACTATAAATAAAAAATTCGCTAAAACATTATTTTATGTTAAACAAAATTAAAATATTTATATGACTTCAACGAGACACGTGAAAGAGAGTGTAAGCAACATAATCCAATGGTGGGACGCGACAGTGGTACACGTGGAACATGGATCGATGGTCACACCTTCCTGCAAATTACCACCGTTGTACTCTACTTTTCTACAATGGTAGAAACGAGGATGAAAATAACCAGCCTGTCTATGCTGGTATCTGTATAGGAAGAGGCTAAACCTGAGACAAACCGGAAGGTGATGCGACATCTCCCGTCTTTCTCTTCACGACAGATCTCTTGGCTCCGGTCCGACTTGCAATGGCTTCGTTTTTGGTCATGCTATTTATGAGGGCCCCACAAATGTGCTTCGGTTAACCTGGGGATTATGCCATGTGGAAAATTAATTATGTACTTTTTTCTGCAGTTAGCCTGTGCTACTCCCAACGCAAATTATGAATCTGTTCAATTTAATCATTTGAAATTGAATGACTGAATGAATGAATGATATTTTAACGTCCACAAGACTAAAAATAGTCTATGGGACTACTAGCTTTCTTGTTTTTTGCCTTTTGTAATTCAATCATTTTCTTACTTAAATTGATGATAAGCTGACCCAACCTTCTAAGAGTTCCATCACTGAAAATACAACACCACGGAATTGATGCTAACATACTCCGGTAGCTGTCCCTAATGTCTTTGAAAGCATCACATTCCAAAATGAAATGTTTTTCTGATTCCACTACCCTAAAAGTGAAAAAAGTACATACCCTTTCTTCCCAAGCTTCTTTAGGTCTCTTCCACCGTCCTGTTTCACACTGAAGTTGATGTGAGTTAGTTCTTAATTGAGCAATAAGAACCTTTGCTCCCCACGGAATGCTAGCTCCAATGTATTATTTTTGTTGGAGATCGCAAGTGGGATTGAATTCCTGAACATAATACTTCTTCTTTCTACCCAACTCTTTTCCTCATATACCCTTACGGAACTTCTCCAACACAAAATTCTTTAACTCCTTGCGATTTGTGGGACATGCATTCAAATAAATATTCCATTTTTGAAATTTGAATTGGTTTCAATTTCATTTTCATCAGCAACCATTATTGGAACCCAGGAATTCAGTGTATATGGGAGTCATATAGGAGAAAGTTCAAAGAGGCATGGGGCGATGAAAACAAGATTTACATCAGCAAATATCCCATTTACATGCTTGCAAGAAGGGTTGCAATTTGAAATCCAATTCACTTAACTTTTAAGTAGCTATGATACTTATTTTAACTTTGATTGCAGGGAATAAATAAAATTCTTGACTTCAGTGACAAGTATCTCGGATTTTTAGTGGATAAATTTGTCTCCAAATTCCATTTCCGCTTTTGGGCACATGCTATATTATATTCAACATTATTATGGTATTAGATTTAAGATTTTTGTCTCATATAGATTTGAGAAATTTTTTTGTTGGATTAATCACATTATTCTAAATAAATTTACGTTTCCAAAACCAAAATATAGATATATTCAAAAATTTTATGATATTTTAATAAATATTATTTATACAATTTGAATGCGTAATAATGATGAAGAACATGTGTATTTTTTTACAAGTGTTTAAAATATATATACCTCGATGGTCCATAAAGAGGGTTAGCCCCATATAACATGTGAGAGATGTCACCTGCATATCTTAGGGTGTGTTGTTTTATTGAGAATGTAAGAAGTATCGAGAGTATAATTTTATTCTTATAAATATAGATAACATGAGTGTAATGTGTAATTGGATTGTGGTTTTTTCTATACATGGTTTAGTTGGTATGTGGTTATGATGGATTAAATATAATTCTATATGTTTGATCACTTTATATTTTTTTATAATTTTATTTTATTATTTTAATAAAATTATTTATAATTAAAAAATAAAAATAAAAAGAATTTTAATTTATAACATCAAAAAGAAATTATAACATAATAAGGATTAAAAAAAGTCTATACATCCACCCAAATGGGATGTACATGGGGAGGTGGGCACAACTACTCTAATGTGTTACTTACCCACTTCCTTGCTTAAAAACATTAAGCCACAACCTTCTAGTACAAAACCTAGTTATGGCTCCATGTTTAGTCGTGCAAAGGAATGATGAGGAAGAGTACAAACTCATCCTAGGATGGATTTAATCTCACACAAAGGCAGAAAGTCTCTGGAAGTTGGTCGTACAGGTACCCATGTATGAAAGGTTGAAATCATGGGAGAATAAGGGGGAAAATTATCAGCATAATGTAGAAAATGATCATTAGGTGAAGGGAATTGGTTGACTGATGGTTGTGATGACTTTAAGAGAAAGGATGGAAGCTCACTTTTTAATAAGGTGTATGAATTGCAAGGATATACATTCTCTTGGTCTTCGGTTAGCTCTATGTTTGTCTTATGGTATTGTCTTTCCTTTGCATAGTTTAATTGATACGCTACTTGTAAGGTATCTATTCACTATGTTTTTTTAGAGTGGAACAAAGGCCCAATTGTTCAAGATACCCTTGGTGGCCAAGGTCCAATGGGGGTTGAGCTTGTGGCTAGTGATATTGCTTCTCTTCTATTATCCCCTCTCTAGGTTCTGAGTGGTAACATAGGTAGGGCATGTTTGGGATGTTATACCTAGGCAGTTTCCTGGTTCTTAGTGCAGAATGAAAAGAGGTATGAGGTACACCAAAGGATGGAGGAAGCAAAAAATTCATGTCTATGTGGGCAGAGCCTCTTCCTCTAGAAAATTCATGTCTATTTGGGCAGAGCCTCTCGCTTCCATTGTTGCAAATGAGAATGGCAGCCAGAACCTTGACAAGAATAGAAGGAATTTGGAAGGGTCATTCATATCAAAGGTAAGCTCAAGTAGCTTCTTTTGAGTCCTAGGACACACTAAAGACTGACTTTTATTATATCAATATATATATATATATATATATATATATATATATATATATATATATATATATATATATATATATATTGGATCTGATTCATTTTTACTATCCAATACAAACTAGGATGAAATATAGAAAAGAAAATATATATTTCACAACTGAATGGAAAACTATTTTCTGCATGCAACGTGATATTAAGATTAAATTATAAATGTCAAAGAGAATGTCAAAGATTATGGGGAAGACATATAAGGAAGCATTGACGTTTGAAGAGACCATGTTTGGAAAGCGCAATGTGAACATCTTTTGCTATGTAATACTTGAAAGAGTTGGAGGGAATTATGGCCACTATATTCTATTTAACTTGTTTTATGTTTACTTGTTCCAGTGACCTTGTTGTTCAATCTCACCTATAGTATAATATATGTTAGTATGAATCTTTTGTTGAAGTGTACGAAAAAATACCACTTTAGCTACGCATAACAAATAGCCCTAACATCAAATATGGCTGTCAATATCTTCATATCTGCAGTTAGTTGATCAAGACAAATGTTGCACAAATCCATATCTATGTATAAAAAAACATTAAGCAGTGACAATAAGGTTTTGCTACATACATCCAATAGACAAGACAAGAATAATATTTTTGAAAGAATTTTATATTAAGGGCACCTGGGAGGAAAAAAAGAAAGGTGTTTCCAATTCTCCTCAATGGGATGGGTTCTTGAAAGTTCTCAACACTTCAAATCTAGCATTTCTCTCTCTTGTTGGTGTAGAAAACCTAGACAAATGTAGAACTCAAAGGCAGCTCACAGAGCAAATAATGGAAAATTTGACAATGATAATGGCTCAAAGTCAGATCAAGAGCATAGATCCAAAGTGATCTAATGGGCAACAAAAGGTGACAAATGAATGAGAAAACCCTTCTATTTATAACAAAATATTGGGTCATTCTAGATCTTGGTGTATGATTAAAATAATATTAACCAAATCTAAATCCACCTTTTATGGATTATTTTATTATATTTGTTGGAGGGAAAAGGTATTTGTTTTGGGTCAAAACCCTTTATTTGTAAATAATAAATAAATAAACGATTTATTTATTATTTTAAGGAAGTGGTTGAATGATAATTAAATAAATAATGATTTATTTAATTATTTATAAATGATTTAGTCATATTTAAAAAGGAATATTATTTATATAAGATTTAAATAATTATTTCTAGAAAATAATAAGATAAATAAGGATTTATCTAATTAACTTCCTTGTTTTGAGTTAAATATGACTTGGAATAATAATTAAATTATTGTTTAATTGATTATTCCATGAGGAAAATCAAACAAATATAGATTTGTTTAATATTTCCTTTTGGGGTTTCCTGTTTAGACCATAAACAACCTAATAAATGTGTTTTATTAATTTATTTTACATAGTGAAAGCAATTTTACTCAGGGTAAAACTGGTCTTACATGGTGTACTTGGGTCAATCTTAATGATAAGAGGTTAGATGACCAAAAAATGGTGTAACAGATTGCCCCCAACGTGCAAGTGTTAGGAGAAAATTGTATGACCGAAGTACGTTGTAAGAACACAATCACCAGACATCAAAAGGAAAGTCAGAGAGAGAAATGTAAGGTAGTCTATGGTGCTAAAGAACTAGACCCGGAGGAGATGAGACTTACAGGTGCAATAAGTCTCTTTTTATGAGATGGTACCTGTGCTAAAGGCGGCAGGGGAGGCATACCTATGCCCACCGAGACAAAGTACAAAAGAATAAAGCATCCAGTAAACAAGGAACTGAACTGCAAAGTACATCCTGGCATAAACATGAGCCAGATAAAAGATATAATGATGAATCCCACATACATGCCGTGCCTGAGATAATAGCCAGGACTTATACACTAATATCTGAGTACATGAGATACAAATACAACCCAAATTCCCCCGATGAATAGGGAAGGGCTCACAAAATCTGAATGATACATACAAATCAAATAGATGCTGCAAGCGGCTAAGGCTGACATCATAAAATTTATGGAGCTGCATCGAAGGCTACGAGGAAGAGGTCATCCAGGCATGTGGGGGGCTACCTACAGGACCACCCCCTCATGAGGGTTGAGACATCTCACACACACCCGGGAATCATCAATATCTGCTGCTGCATCACTGAACCATCAAGTATACGGATCTCGATCATGCTGAAAAGAGCTGGAGCTGAGAAACAATCGAGTCAAAGGGTAATGAGAAATCCCTTTGCCTGTTCCGAGGCACCGAATAAGAGTGGAAGCTGGAACTAAGCTACACTGCCCTCTAGACCTGTCTTCTGGAATGAATGAGCTAATGTCGATAGAAGGAGGTCCACCATAGGTGAGGCAAAAGGGATCCCCAACTAAGGCAGGAGAGAAAATAATAGAGAAACTAATAGACAGACACCAATGATGATGATGAAATGGGGGATACTGAGTAGCAGATGGACGACTTCCCTTGTTAGAGCATAAAGGGCATGGATGACTTGGTAACGACTGACACAATATCATGAGGGATAAGGGACAATGGTACTGAAGGCCATAATGTGTGACGCGAGAGAGAGACCAAGCAATGAAGGATGGAGGACTGTATCGGGAGACATAGGGACTCGAGATAGACTCCATGAATGTGATGATGACTCAACTCGGATGCTCTAAACAAGGGTGACTCAATGGTGCTGCCACACAGTAAAGGTCCAATGGGGGACCATAAAAACATGAGTACAAGAGGGTATCTCATGACAAAAATCAACACGAACAAGGACAAGTAAGGAGGTAAAGTGGTGCCCCAAATACAAGTGTTGTAAGTGAGGAAATTCAATTTGGAGAAGAGGTGAAGAGACCCTTCATGGACAAAATGTGTCCAGGTGAAGTATCAAATCATGAAAAACTAACAGATACCCATTTGAGTGCTCGGTGAGAGCTTTCCAACGGTGCAAACGGTGGAGTTGTCAATTGTTAGCATGTATCTTTTGTCGAAGTGTACGAAAAAATACCACTTTAGCTACGCATAACAAATAGCCCTAACATCAAATATGGCTGCCAATATCTTCAGATCTGCAATTAGTTGATCAAGACAAATGCTGCACAAATCTAGATCTATGCATAAAAAGACATTAAGCAGTGAAAATAAGGTTTTTCTCCATACATCCAATAGACAAGACAAGAATAATATTTTTGAAAGAATTTTATATTAAGGGCACCTGGGAGGAAAACAAGAAAGGTGTTTCCAATTCTCCTCAATGGGATGGGTTCTTGAAAGTCCTCAGCACTTCAGATCTAGCATTTCTCTCTCCTGTTGGTGTAGAAAACCCAGACAAAGATAGAACTCAAAGGGAGTTCACACGGCAAATAATGGAAAATATGAATATGAAAATGACTCAAAGTCAGACCAAGTGTATAGATCCAGAGTGATCTAATGGGCAACAAAGGGTGAAGAATGGTAGGAGAAACCCTCCTATGTATAACAAAATATTGGGTCATTCTAGATCTTGGTGTATGATTAAAATAATATTAACCAAATCTAGATCCACCTTTTATGGAATATTTTATTATATTTGTTGGAGGGAAAAGGTATTTGTCTTAGGTCAAATCCCTTTATTTGTAAATAATAAATAAATAAATGATTTATTTATTATTTTAAGGAAGTGGTTGAATGATAATTAAATAAATAATGATTTATTTAATTATTTATAAATGATTTGTCATATTTAACAAGAAATATTATTTAAATAAGATTTAAATAATTATTTGTAGAAAATAATAAGATAAATAAGGATTTATCTAAATAATTTCCTTGTTTTGGGTTAAATATGACTTTGAATAATAATTAAATTATTGTTTAATTGATTATTTCATGAGGAAAATCAAACAAATATAGATTTATTTAATATTTCCTTTTGGGGTTTCTTGTTTAGACCATAAACAACCTAATAAATGTGTTTTATTGAGTTATTTTACATAGTGAAAGCAATTTTACTTAGGGCAAAATTGGTCTTACATGGTGTACTTGGGTCCATCTTAATGATAAGAGGTTAGATGACCAAAAAATGGCGTAACAATATAATTTAAGATAGGGTGAGTAAGATGAGTGGAGGAAAAGGCTCTACCCACATAGACATGAATTTTATGCTTCCTCTGTCCTTTGGCGTACCTCATACCTCTTTTCATTCTGCACTAAGAACCAGGAAACCACCTTAGCTATAACACCCCAAACATGCCCTATCTATGTTACCATTGAGAACCTACAGAGGGGATAATAGAAGAGAAGTAATCTTGCTAGCCACAAGCTCAACCCCCATTGGACCTTGGCCACCAAGGGTACCTTGAACAATTGGGGCCTTGTTCCACTCTAAAAAAACATAGTGAATAGATACCTTACAAGTAGCATATCAATTAAACTATGCAAAGGAAGGGCAATACCATAAGACAAACGCAGAGTTAACCGAGGACCAAGAGAATGTACATCCTTGCCATTCAGTCACCTTATTGAAGAGTGAGCTTCCATCCTTTGTCTTAAAGTCATCACAACCATTAGTCAACCAATTCCCTTCACCTAATGATCATTTTCTGCATTATGTTGATAATTTCCCCCTTTATTCTCCCATGATTTTAGCCTTTCGTACATGGGTACCTATACGACCAACTTATAGAGCCTTTACACCTTTGTGTGAGATTAAATCCATCCTAAGGTGAGTTTGTACTCTTCTCATCATTCCTTTGCATGACTAAACATGGAGCCATAACTAGGCTTTGTACTAGAAGGTTGTGGCTTAATGTTTTTAAGCAAGGAAGTGGGCAAGTAACAAATTGGAGTAGTTGTGCCCACCTCCTCCATGTACACCCCCATTTGGGTGGATGTATAGACTTTTTTTAATCCTTATTATGTTATAATTTCTTTTTGATGTTATAAATTAAGATTCTCTTTATTTTTATTTTTTAATTATAACTAATAAAATAAAATTATAAATTATTATAAGTATTTGAACCAGCTATTGCTAACCCAAAAACAAGAATATAAAATGTTTCTTACTTTAAATCAAAATTCTCTTTATTTTTATTTTTTAATTATAAATAATTTTATTAAAATAATAAAATAAAATTATAAAAAATTATAAAATGATCAAACATATAAAATGAAAAAACCACAATCCAATTACACATTACACTCATGTTATCTATATTTATAAGAATAAAATTATACTCTCGATACTTCTTACATTCTCAATAAAACAACACACCCTAAAATATGCATGTGACATCTCTCACATGTTATATGGGGCTAACCCTCTTTATGACCATCGAGGTATATATATTTTAAACACTTAGTAAAAAAATACACATGTTCTTCATCATTATTACTCATTCAAATTGTATAATTAATATTTATTAAAATGTCATAAAAAATTTGAATAAATCCATATTTTGGTTTTGGAAACTTAAATTTATTTAGAATGATGTTATTAATCCAAAAAAAGATTTTTTTAATATATATATGACAAAAGTCTTAAATCTAATATCATAATAATGTTGAATATAATAGAGCATGTGCCCAAAAGTGGAAATGGAATTTGGAGACAAATTTATCCGCTGAAAATCCGAGATACCTTTCACTAAAGTCCAGAATTTTATTTATTACTTGCAATCAAAGTTAAAATAAGTATCATAACTACTTAAAAGTTAAGTGAATTGGATTTCAAATTGCAACTCTTCCTGCAAGCATGTAAATGGGATATTTGTAGGTGTAAATCTTGTTTTCATCGCCCCACGCCTCTATGAACTTTCTCAACATGCTTTCATTCAGAAGCTCAGTGTCGTTCTCTCTCATGGCAGTCAAAGCAAAGGAAGTTTTGAACCTTCCCAAGTATGCCTCGAACGAAATCTCTCTTTCCATAATTGTTTCCATGGGATTCCCTTTGCACCCTTTCCCATTTTCCAACACTGCCTCGAAGGGGAAAGGTAGAGTCCTGTATCCCTCCCATACATACCGAATTCTTGGGTTCCAGCAATGGTTGCTGATGAAAATGAAACTAAAACCAATTCAAATTCCAAATTCAAATGAGTGAATTGAGCGGGTTCACAATTTTCGTTAAGAGTAGCAAAGACTGACTGTAGAAAAAAGTATATAATTAATTTTCCACGTGGAGTAAACCCCAAGTTGACCAAAACACATTTGTGGGGCCCTCATAAACGGCATCGCCAAAAAATGTAGTCATTGCAAGTCAGGCCGGAGACGGGAAATCTGTCGTGAAGGGGAGGACCGAAGGTGTCAAATCACCTTTGGTTTGTCCCAGGTTTAGCCTCTTCCAACTGTATATGCCAATAGTTAGATATTAGCAAGCTAGTTATCTGACGGGTGACATATACGAATGACATATAAAACCACCAGACATTTATGACCCGTAAACGAACTGTATATTTATTAATGAATAAGGAATATTATAGTAAAAAAGAAGGGTTGCGGGGCAACAAGTCCCTTTTGCCAGCGAGATCTGTTGCATAGAAATGGTCAACAGCCAGATCTGTTTCATAGCAATGGTCAACAATGTCACCATGAATAGCTCACTCGAGTGGAGGTGAACATAAGGAGGTTTTGGGCTTCTATATATGGATAAAGAGATAAGACCTTACGAAATGAACAGAACCCAACTGACATAGGATCAAATAACGAGGAAAGGAGCAGACAATACATACACCTATCGATAAATATTTTATTGTAGCACAATTCTTATTAAGCCATTGAAGACATTGAGTTACAGCATTATAGGATGACATTTTACCTCATGATAGGAACCAGAAAAAATTTAGTTATGAGGACCTTGTCCACGTCAATTGTATTTCCCCCTTACCAAGAAAACGTCACATTTAAACCAGTGCAATAAATAGCCACAATCGAAATCCAACCGTATTGAAAGTAGAAAAGCCGACTATAAA